>PVJI01003208.1:0-128472 GCA_004026765.1 Micronycteris hirsuta
TCGATTCTGTCCGTTCTGGTTGTTTAATTTTTTGCTACTGCATTCATTGTATGGACATTCTGGATGTGCGGGCAGCGAGTGCGACCACCTACGCTGCCATCTTGGCGGAAGTCCCCTGTGTGTGTATTCTTTTACTTAGCATAATGTTTTCAAAGTTTAGGGATGTTGTAGTAGGTATCAATATTCGTTCCTTTTTATGGCTGAATAATATTTCATTTTGTGGACATACACCACATTTTGCATACCCGTTCATCAGTGGGTAGCCTTTTTGGCCATTATAAACATTGCTGCTGAGAACATTCTTGTTCAAGCCTTTGTGTGTCCATGTTTTCAGTACTCTCATGTCTAAAATCTGAGCTCCCCGTGTTGCACTGTGCGCTCTGCAGAACTTTCTTGTCCATTGTTTCTTCTAGGGTTTGTAGTGGGTCACTAGTTGTCAGAGAAACAATTGGCAGACATGGGCCAGGCAGTTCTGTCACTCCGAAGTGGTCTGTGGACTAAAGAGCTTGAGGCCCTTGGGTCAAGACACCTAAGTTCTCTAACAATTATTATAGATTGTCCATCTCCTAAGAGTTCATGCTTTTTGCCTACCTTACTGGGCCTTCCAAATAAAATGGACTAATTTTACTAAGGGTCCCTCTCTTATTTTTTCCTGCTTAGCTTTGTGGACGATGCTGTTGAGCAGAAATAATGTCAGTGTCGTCTTGTCAGATAACTGTCTTATGTTTGTGTTTGCGTTGGGGGAGAGGACTGTGTGTACCTGCAGTCTGAAGGAAGATGAACTGTCTTTCCCCCCTGCTTTCCCTCTGCTAAATCAGGGCCACAGTGAGAATCAGCAACCTACCTGCCTCCTGAAGATGAATCTGTTTCCTGGCAGGAAGCCTGCAGCCATCAGGGAACAGCTGAAAAAAGGTTGCCTTCAGAATCCGCAGAAGAGTTTGCTGGCTAGAGATGTCCTCACTCCTTCACGCTTCTCTTGGCCAGGGGTTGTTTGTGAATACACGGAGATTATGTACAGCTCCCTAAGGAGTTGGGGTAGCAGGGCACTCCGAGGAAATAAATGGTGGTGAGATTTCTCACTTCTTTCTTGTTGACTTCCAGACATTACCGCTAGAAGTTCTTTCCCTTTCTCACTCTTGAGTCACTTATATACTGGGCCTTGAAGGTATGTGTGTGTAAGTTTTATTTCTATTTCTTTCTCTTTTTTTATTATCTTAAATTGTGTCCTCCAAAGGTGTCTGATCAAAAAGGCTTGCACAACAAAATAGGTGTTCAAAAACTGTTGTGTTAGTGAGTGAGCCGTAAGTTAGACCCTCTGTTCCAGGGAGACCGTCAAACGAGCATTTTCTAGTCGTGTTTCTCTTGTGGTATGTCAGTCAGGTATATTATTGAATAAAATTTCCTGACTCTGGTTGAATGCCACCTTTTTTAACAAAAAGTAATTGCAGGTACAACCTTGAGAAGGGTGAGGAGGATGTCCTTTAATGTAATATAGAATGTTTGGCTGGAGGCCCAAATCTTGGTTTCCGTCAGCAGCTTATTAAATGAAGTTTTCACAGGACTGGATTAGAGGGAGGGATTACAAAAGATTGCCTGCCGGTAGTAATGGACATTCCTGTGTGGAGCTGTTTGACTTGCATTCATACACAGGTGAATGCTGAGCTCTGTCCTGTCTCCTGCTAACCTTTAAAGATCTCTTAACACATCTACATCTTAAAAATAATGGAGAAAGATTAGAAACCAGATTGCTTCAACCATAACTTCTTTTATTGAGCCGGAATGCAGTTCTGTGCCCCAGTGCATCCTCCGGCTTTTGCTGGCTGCCATAAGCGAATTGTGCTCCTTCGTTATTATTAGAATTACAGAGTTTGTGACGTTGAGAATTGGATCTGTTACCTGACCATGTATTCAGAACCCCAGACTTCCAGCAGATTTTATAAAACCCACACCTCAAAAATATAGGTCAGGTGAATTATAGTATTGTGTGTGTCACTGGATTTCTCCTTGCCTTCTTCCTCTTAAACTTTGCCTTCCAAGTGGCCTGTGCTTTGTGACCCTGTCCTTGGGAGGTAGAGAATCCGTCTCTACCTGTGTGTGTAAAAATGACTGATGCCTGGACCCTACTCCCCGGAGATTCTGACTTCCTGGGTTGAGGTACGTCAGGGTGGTTAAGAGTTCCCCAGGTGATTTTAACATGCAGTCAAGATTCAGCACTGGTGCAGTAGGGAACATCTCCGTTAATCCTGGATCAAGTTACTTTCTGTTTAGCAAATGTTGTAATTCACAAAGTACTATCCTCTGTACACTGTTCTCACAGCAAACAAACAAGCTTCTGCTTCCAGGGTTCCTTATTCTTTATGAGTGCTGTGTGAGACCTTGTTGTCTCAGCATTTTGTCCTCTCCATGCATTTAACTGTAACTTCATGGCAGGCTGGCAATTGGTGAGACCACCTCTGTTCACAGCCACACGCGTTGAGTGCTTAAAAGGGTGTGTTTTTTTCTCACTTTTTGAAATCTCTTGCTTTCTGTGCCTTTCACAAGCCTATTAAAATTTGCAGAATATTTGGTAAGCCCCGTAGGGTTGTGGAAAGCGCTACTCTGTAGAAGCTCTAGTTTCTGTTCCACCATTGATGAATTGTGTAACTTTGGGCCAATACCTAACATTTTGTAAAAGGGATATTATTAACCTACCAGAAGGCATGCATTAGGCTAAATGGAAGTCCTGTTTCAGCGATAAGATTTAAGTTTTTCTCTGGCTGACCTCCCATTCCTCCCATTATTGACAATAACCAACATCATTATTTTCAGTTCAAAGGCAGCTTTTTCACCTTTATGTCCTCCATGTGAGAGAGACTGAAAAATCAACAGGTTGTGAGGACTGATCGATTATAAACATTGAAAAAAAAAATGTGTTTTTCAAACTTGCCTGATTCTAAGAACCTCCTGGGACATCTGTTAAAAATGCAGATTCACAATCTACACTCCAGACCCCAAGTCAATCTCCAGGGGAGGACCTGGATAATAATTTTTACCATATATTTAAAAATGTTTTTTAATTAAATTAAAAATATGGCTGCAAAAAATTTTTTTTCAACAGAAGGAAGTTTGCATTGAATGTTACTCTGTGTCTGAAATACATAACCCAGACCAGATGGAGTAAGTGCCTTATTGCCTAACTACTTTGAGGCTTCTTACTCAAATGTCACTTCTTGGTGGAATTTTCACTGGTTATCCTATTGGAAATTATAAATGCCCCTCCCCTATGTACATCGGTCTACTGCTGCCTTATCTTTATTTACATGTTCCTTTCATTTGAATCTTTTAAAATAACATATTCAGAAAATACTTTACTGAAAATACTAAGATATAAAATTGGGACATTAAGTGCCATACAAAAATTGAAGTAAAAAGAATAGAATAGAAAAAAGTTTAATTTGGACTGACATTGGTTGATTATGCTATATAAGTTTCAATTCCATATTATATCATCTGTATATTGCATTGTGTGCTCATCTCAGAGTCTGGTCTCCTTCAGTCACTGTATATGTGATCCCCTTTACCTTCCTCATCTTCCCTCATCCCCCTGGCGCTCTGGTAGCGATCATACTATTTTCTGTGTCTGAGTTTGTTTGTTGATTTCTTGCTTTCTATTACACATCCCACATGTGAGTGAAATTATATGATTCTTGTCCTTTTCTGTCTGACTTATTTCTCTTGGCATCATACTCTTTTTTTTTTAGTTTGCAGGCTGGTGCTTAATCCACTGAGCCACACCAGCCAGGGCTCTTTTTTTTTTTTTTAATATATTTTATTGATTATGCTATTACAGTTGTCCCATTCCCCCCCTTTATTCCCCTCCACCCCCACCCCATTCCCTGCCCTTTAGTTTTTGTCCATGGATCATACACATAAGTTCTTTGGCTTCTACATTTCCTATACTATTCTTAACCTCCCCGTCTGTTTTCTACCTACCGTTTATGCTACTTATTCTCTGTACTTTTTCCTCTTCTCTCCCTCTCCCACTCCCCTGTTGATACCCCTCCATGCCTTATATAAATCCCTTTAACATTTCATATAATAAAGGCTGGGTGATGATGAACTTTTTGAACTTGACCTTATCTGAGAAGCACTTTATCTGTCCTTCCATTCTAAATGAAAGTTTTTCTAGATAGAGTATTCTTGGATGTAGGTCCTTGCCTTTCATGACTTGGTATACTTCTTCTCAGCCCCTTCTTGCCTGAAAGGACTCTTTTGAGCATTCAGCTGACAGTCTTATGGGAATTCCTTTGTAGGTAACTGTCTCCTTTTCTCTTGCTGCTTGTAAGATCCTCTCCTTATTTTTTATCTTGGGTAATGTAATTATGATGTGCCTTGGTGTGTTCCTCCTTGGGTCCAACTTGTTTGGGACTCTCTGAGCTTCCTAGACTTCCTGGAAGTCTATTTCCTTTGCCAGATTGGGAAAGTTCTCTCTCATTATTTGTTCAAATAAATGTTCAATCCCTTGGTCTTCCTCTTCTCCTTCTGGCATCCCTGTGACCCGGATGTTGGGACATTTACAGATGTCCTGGAGGTTCCTAAGCCTCTCCTCATTTTTTTGAATTCTTGTTTCTTCATTCTGGTCCACTCCGTTGATTTGAGTCCCAGTTTCCTTCTCCTCCTTGTTGGTTCCCTGCACATTTCCCTTCATTTTCTTTAGCATATCCTTCATTTGTTCAGTATTTGGTCGTATTTGCGACCAACTTTCTTCCAGTTTTGTGAGCATCCTGATTACCAGCGTTTTGAACTGTGCATCTGAAAGGTTGGCTATCTCTTTGTCCCTTAGTTGTAATTTTTCGGGAGCTTTATTCTTTCATTTGGGCCATTTTTTTTTTTTTCTTTTTTTCCTCAGTGTGCGCCTGTTGCTTTAAGGGACGGAGCCTTAGGTGTTCACCAGGGCGGGGTAACCTCCACCAATGCTGTGTTTTTACACTGTCTGAGAGGGCGTGGCCTGGGAGGGAACAATGGTGCTTGCTCCGCTCTTTCCAGCTCCCAGTTGCTTTTCTCCCAAAGCGCTCTCCTGTGTGGCTGGAAGTTGCTCCCACTGCTGCCTCAATCCCCACAGGTGTTTTCTGCTCCACTCCCCAGCTGCTTCTCCCAGTTTATCTGCACGCGCAAGTGAGGGACCGCCCAGTCCATCAGTGTTGGCCCTGCTGTTTCCCGCTGGCTTCTCCGAGTGCACTGGCTGCTTTTTGGGCCGCTTTTGGGTCAGGTGCGCCTATCGTGAGTATCTCCGGGCAAACTGCTCTCTCGCTCTGTGCTCTCTGCCCCGCTCCACCCCACTTACCAGTCTGGATGAACGTGTCCTCTATAATTTCTTGGCCGTTGAACTTCCACTCTGTTCGATTCTCTGTCTGTTGTGGTTGTTTATTTTGCTTTTTAAATTGTTATTCTTTTGATTGTGTGAGGAGGCACAGTGTGTCCACCTATGCCTCCATCTTGGCCAGAAGTCCCTTGGCATGATACTCTTAAGATCCATCCATGTTGTCACAAATGGCAGTATTTCATTCTTTCTCATGGCTGCATAGTATTTCATTTTATCACATTTATTCATCAAAGTTCCTAAATGATTCTTGTGACTAGACACAAGTGGGAAGCTGCTTATAGGAAACTGAATGTAGTAGGTTTTCAGTAAATGAACACATTCCTATTCCACTAACCCATTTAAGTTTTCTTCCTGGAGTTTTACAGATTAGCTACAGTCTAAAACCTCAGAATTCAGAAGAAAAAACACTATTTGCAAGAGCAAAAAACTGAACATTTACTGCATTATACTTAGGGGGCCTTTTAGTCTCTGATGCTTAGTGTTGTGTGGAGCTTAATGTGTTGATAGCAAATGTTAATGGGTTTTTTTTTTTAACCTATTTGAGAATCTGTGCAGTGGGATAAAATAGTAGAGCTTTGTAAACATTATTCTTAGGGACTGTGCCATGGACTACATTTTAGATGAGATGGTAAAATTAAATATTTTGGTATTTAAGTCATTTTCTTAATAAACAATGCTGAGTCCTTGCTTTACACAGAATTTCACTTGTGGCAAGCTGATTGTATTTGTAATGATTTTGTTTTAAATTTTAATTTGAAATATATGGTCTTTGATACTGAAGGTTACGTTTGGAAAAGGAACATTGCCTTGTGCAAAAGCATATATACTTACATTGCTTTGTATGGGATACATATATGATGCCTTAGAGCCTGGCTGTCATGGGGATATGTAATTACATTTTAAAAATCTCTTTAATTTTTTTATGCTACTAAGTCACTGTTGAATGAATCCCATGATTCTGTATTAAAACTTATTTTGGTTGATGATCATACAACATAATTTTTTCTTAGCTCATGCAGAGAATAGGACTCAGTATTTTGACTTCCAAATCTTTTCTTCCTTCCTCTGAATGACATTAGCATGACTTTAGTTGTGACTGATTAAAAATATGTATATTTATTTCCTGTTGCAAAGTGTTTTATGTATATAATGGAAAATGTGAAAATTACTGAAGACTGTGAGAAAGTCACCCAAAATGCCAATATTCAGAGTCTGTCTGTTTACATTCTACTTTCTTTAACTTTGGCCTTTTCATATGCCTAATTCTTCTGGTTTTATAAACAGTGACCTGACTAGTACAACTTGAACCTGTACGTATTGCTCATTTTGCTTGATACTGGTCCATTTGAAGCAGGGACAGAATAGAGTACTGAGAT
The DNA here is from genome assembly GCA_004026765.1 of Micronycteris hirsuta. NCBI lineage: Eukaryota > Metazoa > Chordata > Mammalia > Chiroptera > Phyllostomidae > Micronycteris > Micronycteris hirsuta. The sequence continues at coordinate 6,739 of PVJI01003208.1, forward strand.
ATTTTCAGGTGCTTTATGATGGAATAATTTAATAATGTAGTTGAAATAGCCATTTTCATGGGCACATTCAGGCAGGAAGTCAGTTATTTAGTAAGGGTATATTTTGTGCCAGAAACACTGCGTTGGATTTCGACCATCACCAGTCTCTTGGGTCTTTCTTTTCCTGTCTGATTTTGTCGTTGCCATTCTAGGCAGAGCCATCCTTGGAATTCTAAAGCTGCCTGGTTGTAGCTAGTCAGTCTCCAACTTGTTCCTCACTTCAATCAGTAGAAAGTTACCGTAGTGAAGCACTTGCAGTGATTTTTCAATGTTTCGTTCAGAAAGCTCACAGGGGCTTGGTTGGCGTTAGGCTTTGAGGAAACCTCACCAGAGTATTCTGTTTCTCGCTGATAGAATCTGTGCTCCAGCCAGGAAAATCTGCACAGCTGGCCTTCTACCTTAGCTCATGCGCTTTTCTCATCTGGAGTTTTGTTCCCTCTTCTCTGTGGCAGCTCGTGTCCCTGTTTTCCTTCAGACTGTAGGACGCCTTCCTCTTTGACTTGCTGTACATCTGCTAGCATATTGTCTTTTTATATTTTTCCAAATGTCATTTTTCAGCTACTTAATATTAGGGATCTGCCATCTCTTCTGTTTTTTCCCACAGGGCCCTGTATTGGTTTAGAAACCTATGTTGATTTAACTTAAACCAGTACGGGCACTGGCATTATTCAGGGTGGGAAGTAAAGGCTGTGATAGGAAGGTGTTCACTGCTGCTTGTGGCTTGCCCAGACCTGACTGACATCATGCTGGAATTTATAGAGGGAGCAAAATGTGATACCATCCAAAGTGACAGAATAACCTCTTAAAAAAGAAAAAAAAAAAAACCCAAACAAATAGCAAATAGAAACAGCATTCTCACAAACTTTCATTGTAGAGCAAGTGTTTTGTGGGGAATTTTTTGGACTAGGGTATTTATTTTATTCCGTGAATTGTAAGCCATGACTGTTTATTTTGCTATGCAAATTGCGTGGGATGTCCTTTTTAAAAAACATAGCCAATAGAGTTACTGGGAGCTGAGATAAGGGGCCTGTAATTATTTAGTGTTCCACTCTGCCTTTTCTTATTTCTCTTTGAAGATCCTCTGGATGGGGTTTTGCTCAAAAAGGAGAAGAACTGATGGCTCACTCAGGGGTGGGGGTGGGCAGGCCGGGCCAGGCCAGGCTGGGAAGCTCCTGGCCAGGGCATCAGTCAGACTCCAGGTGAAAGACAGCTTTGTCCACACGTGCAGAGGTTGCTTTCTGCTTTTAAGAACCTGGGCAGTAGATTATGAAAGAAATCAGATCTTGTTATTTTTCTTATATCTAGTGTGAAAACATTGATAATTTGTGCTGTCCTCTGAGAGTTTAGATAGGGGGTTTACCTTTAGTATCTAGATCATCAGGGCATTTGAAGGCTAATGAATATGCAAGATAGTGAATGAATCCTATCTACTCAGTATAACTGGATGAAATAGGAAACTGAAAAAATTTTACCCCTCTCCTCCAAAATAAAAGTTTTTATTTTACCCTAATAAGTAATCAGAAGATTTTAAAGGTTGATAAGACACCTGAATCCATGGATGACTATCTTCAAATCCATCCAGGGCAGTTAGGATTACTCATTATAATAGCGAGACATCAGGGCCTCAAGCAGCACCCCCCTACCCCCCCAAAAAAACCCCAAACAGAAAATGGATTAAGGATGAGGGCTTAACTGTAGAAAAAGGCTTCCCTCTAATCATGAAGAGAGAAAGGAGGATGATATGAAGGGGAGGGGGAGAGACAGGGAATCAGCAAAGCCTCTAAGAGCATATAAGGAAGGGCACAGAAACTGCAGTTACATGATGCGATGGAGCCAAATTGGAGAGAAAAGATAGGAGGAAAAAAGGACAAAGTGGAAAAGTAGTGGATGAGGACAGGGAACGTTCTGGCTCCCTACGTTGGGCTGCTCTGCGGACCTTGGTCTGCATGCTGCCCTGTGTGCTGTGATTCTCCTGCCTAGGTCCTGGCCTTGTCATCTACTTTGCCCTGTGGTACGGCTTCCTGATACCATTAACCGCACCTCTCTCCCCTCCCCCCTGCCCCCTCTCCATCAGGGGTCCTGAAGGAGGGACAGATGCAGCAACTTAAATTAGCACAGCCTAGGAACCTAGAGTGAGCAGGGATGCTGCAGCCCCCTGGCCTCCCTCCCCTTCTTTCTTCCTTACCTGGGAAAGTAACAGGTTCCAGGGGAGGCTCCTGCAGAGAAGTGGAAGTTCTCGGCTCAGAGCCAACCTTGGAAATCCACCGCAAGGGAAATGATCTGGCACGATGGCCTTGCCGTTTGTGGAGCCATTGCCCAGGAGTCACCCATTTTAATTTGTGTGCTATAGGGTATAAACTCTAACTCCTTAATGTGACTGCTAATGATCAAGTCAGCCCTGCTACTCAGACCCTGGCAGGACACCCTTACTGAGTCAGACCCAAGGTGTACTGACAGTGTTGTCATGTTCTCAGTGAAATAATCCTCAGATGTTAAGTGACTGCAGGATTCCTCCTGCAGGTGAAGAAAAAATAGGCTTAGGGATGTCAGGTGACTCTGAAAAGGACATTCGTATCTTTGTAGAGGAGCTGAAATTAGGAACAAAGTCTCCTGAGTCTTGGTCCAGTTTTGTTTTTATTTTTTTTTAAACAGTGCACCATATAACCTCACTGTTTCTAAATTCCTGAGATTAGTTTTGGTGTCAAGGGGCAAAGAAACTGAGCAGGCCCAGGATGGTGGTACAAAGCTTGTGGTGGGGTTTTGTGACTGTAGGGTTTTGTAGCTCCTGCTTTTACTGTTAGTGGAGCTGAGCAAGGGGCCTGCCGCTACCCTTGGGCCTGGCTGGTGTCCCATTTTTGAGGCCCCAGAGTTATTTTTAGCTTCAGGGCCTTGGAAGCAGGTGTGGTCCAGGCTTGAAGGCCACGCCTGGAATGTGTTCAACTCTGTTTGGGAGCTGAGAATAGTGACGAGGCCGCTCTATACAGGACTTTGTCAAAAGAATCTGCTTTTGCAGCAAGAGGAAGGAAAGTCATACTATGTTTCATTTGCAGTGCTTTAAGCAGGTTTACTTTGGAAACTATCAAATGAAATACATTTTAAGAGTGTTAGGGAATATATTAATTTTGAAAAGAAAACTAGCTATAAATCCTTTGTATATGGAAGAAACTCTTTATATTATGAGTCATACCCCTGTTTTAAAAGCCCAGGTATATAAGTCACAAGTGTGTGATTTAAAATTTAATTTTTCTTGTTTTTTTCTCCCCTCAAACATTGTTACGAAAAGTAATTCTTTCAAGTCCTTTTGTGAAGCAGAAATTCAGCTTTTACCTTGAGGGTAAACATAAATTTTCCTCTATTGTATTTGTTCATTTTCTTACGTCACCCAAACCCACACCTTTGTTAACAGCGTTGGTAAGGAGGAGTGCAAGTGGGACTGGCACAGACACTAGTACCTGGTGCAGGGGGGAGTCGTGCCCTTTCCCTAATTTTTTTTTCAGTTTCCAAGATTGTAGAAAAGAATGTAACAGTATCTTTAATTACCCATGCAGAACTATTACGTGTGTGTGTTTGAGGTCCTACTTTACCTACTGTTCTGTAACTTGATTTTATTCTCTTAATATATCATAACTGTCTTTCATTGTCAAAAACTATACTTTTGCACCATCCTTTAAAAATGTTGCATGATACTGTGTTGCAGGATTTTTCATAATTTATAACTTACTTATCCATTTCCCTTCTCTTGCTCGTGTAGGCCTTTTCCAGTATTTTTAACGTGCATTTTAACTGACAGGTGAGACAGTTCCTTGCAAGTCACTTTGAAAGTATTCTTGTAAGCCATTTTGACATTACCTTCAAAAGAATGTAGTTTGGCATTCTAGTTTTGCTTATTTTAGTATTAGGAGATTTAAAGGAGGAAACATTCTGGAATATTACTGTTATAAAATGTAGGCTCAAGTGGAGGTGGTGGGAGAGTTCGGTGTTGATGATTTTTTGTTTTTCTTGCTTGTTCCTAGAGCCTTATGATCTTCTTTGGAAAAATTAAATAACAGTCCCTCTTCCCATTAGACTGTGTTCTAAATTGTCCAGATGTTTACCTTGGTCATAATATCTTTAATAATTTAGCTCTTTGTCAGGAAAAGTACACCTTATCTTTCATGCAGTGGAATTTTGTCGTTTTGGGGGTGGGATAAAGATGATAAACTTACATTAGTGTTACCAGCCGCTTGAATACGGTAGTCTAACTTAGCAGGTCCTTGCGATATTTGATACACCTTCTGACAAGGAGAGCTCCTCGAAAGCATTTTTCATTATTTTAATGGAATGATCCTTTAATCTAACTACTTCCTTGTTGTATAGATCTGTTCAAGGGTATATCTTGTTTAACATGTCTTTGATATTTTACTATATTCTGCGCTATAAAACCGAGTCTCTTATTAGGTACAAAATATTCATGGAGTTGGAAGAATTGTATTAAATTAACAATAATTTAATCTTATTACAGAATTTCCTTTTATTTCTTTGGCAAATAATGCACTAATACAGGAATCACAGTTTCTCTCTTTGTAGTTTTATGGAAGAAATTGTACTAAACTTTCCTACGTATTATAAAAGTTTAAGTACCTGGAAATGCTTTATAGATATAGCCATAGTTCTGAAGAAAAACTGAACACCTGCCACATCTTTTATGGCCATTTGCCCAGTTCAGCATTACCTTGGCCAATATACACATTGGCCTCAAGCCTCTGACAGAGACAAGAGAGCTGCAGTCTCCCAGGCATCCACGTAGCTCACTCTCTCACCTCCCCCATGATCTTGACCTGACCAGTAGAGTGAGGCCTTCTCTGACTACTCTGTTTAAAATTTTAACCACCTGTCCCAGCTCTTCCTTCCCTACTTCCCTTTTTTTCCGTAGTACTTACCATCTGTCATAACAGCGTTTTGCCTTTTGTTGTTGCTTTTTATTATGTGTCTCCCGTCACTGAATGAAGAACCAGGAGGACAGGAATTTTTGCCCACTTCAGTTTTGTAGCATTCCTGCTGCAGTGCCTGGCCCCTGTTAGGTGCCCAGGAACTATTAGTGGGCTGAACTCGTTACAGGAGGCCTGGCAGATGCTGAAGAAAACCAGGATGCACAAATTAGTCCCCATTTGACCTCTCTTCGGTTTGTTCTGAATCTCTCCTCTTCAGCCTCTGGACCATCTTTATTACAGATATCCTTCCAAAACATTTTCTCCTTAACTCTCAGATTAAGGCACCCCCCCCATCACATTTTCTCTTGCCCAGCAACTCCATCCAAGACCTTCCATTCCCACTCCCTCAGGACCTCCAGCCCCATCTCTTGGTTCCTCTTCTAGTAGGGAGAGTCCTTAGTTCTCAGGCAGGGTGCCAGGAGGAAATGTTCAGTGGAGAGGGGTACGTGGTGGAGCCTGAGGGTGGCGAGGGCTGTGTCTACAATAGATACATGGTTTGGTGGAAGGAAGAGGAGAGCGCGGGTGGATCAGGGACGGGGACGCTGTTGCAACAGGTGTGTGTAAACAGGAGGCGGTACTAAGGAGGAAAGATGGAGGCTGCACCTGAGCCTGTCAGCCCCATGAGTGCCCTGCTGTCCTTTAGCAGAAACTTCGTGAAGACTTCTCCCAAACCTGGACTCTGTCTGGTCTGGCCTGTATCTGCAGCAAAGGCATTACATTCAGTCTTTGAAGGACGGCAGCTCTTCCAGCCTTTATCTGTGGGTCCTTGAGATGTATGTAAACAACCTGAGCCTCTGAAAAAGAGTGGGTTCTTTCAACGTGCTATTAAGTAGTGGGAGGTGGCTGGATTTTACAGTGCTAACAAGTGTTATTTCTGTGTCTAGCACTTCTAGACAGTTGTGCTTCAAGCACTCTGTCCCATTATTGCCACCACTTGTCAGAATGTGTGTCCTCTAGTTTGGGCTAAGAAAATATAGTCAAGACATTAATTAGCAATTAAAAAACATATGAAACTCATATAGCCTTCTTGCCTTTGGGTTTTTTTGTTTGTTTTTTTGTTTTGGTATTGAATATATTTGACAAAATACCAGGCATCAGAATTTCTGTCAGGGTTAGCCCACAGCATATGAGGCAGAATCACTTTAGTCAGTGTAGAGCGATGATGGTCCACAGACAAGGTGCTCTGCTTGCTTCCAGACATCAGAACCTGCTTTTCCCCCTGGCGGTTTGTTCAATTTTTCTGTTATTGAAAGTCTATGCTTACAGCTCTACTGAAAGGCTGTTTGGTGTATCTTGTTGCCTATTTCTTCAGTTTTATTGAAGGGAAAAGAATTTAAGACTAGCCTGTAGTTTAATAAAAGTAAACTTCTCACCTGATTATATCCTTTCCATAAATTCTCAGAGAATTTGAACTTGAGCTCAAGCCCAACCAAATAAGGCTCAGTTGTTCTTCTCACTGAACAGGCCTTTTAAGCACCCCGTAACTGTAGGATCCTTTTCCTTCTGAGAATTTCTTTGTAAAAAGGAAGTTTTTAAAATGGAAATGTGCCTCTCTGAGGGGTAATACCCCTGCCTTCTCATGGATCGCACTTCTCAGACCAGTGGGCGTGTTCATGAGCTTTGTCCCTGACCCTGCCTGCCGTGGGCCTTGATGTGGGCCTTGGGAGTGACATGTTGGGGCGGCAGTGCCTGGTGTTGACAGAAAATAACCCACGGGTAGATGTGGAAACAGTGTGAGAAAGGTTCTCACCGGGTTTTTTGTTGTTGTTTTAATATATCTAGTGTCAGTGTGCCTGACTTAGAAGCCAGGGTTGTGTCTGGTAAGTTGAACAGACTAATGCCTCATCTGAGAAGAGGAGAGAGATGCTTAACAGAATCATTTATAAAGGACCTTAATCTTTAAAGAGTTTTCTGGTTGGGCACCAGCTTTAAACACTGTAGGTACTGAAGAAAATCCTAAGAAAATGTTTTTTGTCTTAGCTAATTACTCTAATGGCAGGTGTTGGTTTTTATATGGTTAGACTTTTTATTGTTAATAAGACAGACTCCACAGGTTTACTTTATCATTAAAATGGTCTTTGCCCTGGCTGGTGTAGCTCAGTGGATTGAGCGCGGGCTGGGAACCAAAGGGTCCCGGTTCGATTCCCAGTTGGGGCACATGCCTAGGTTGCGGGCCAGGTCCCCGTGAGGGCCATGTGAGAGGCAACCATACATTGCTGTTTCTCTCCCTCTCTGTCTCCCTCCCTTCCCCTCTCTCTAAAAATAAATAAAAATAAAATCTTAAAAAAAAATAAATAAAATAAAATGGTCTTGACTTAGGGTTCTCTGACAGAACGAATCCAGGTAGTATACTTTATTTCATTGATATTCTGGTTTTTTTTTATTATTCTCACCCAAGGACATGCTTACTGATTTTAGAGAGAGGGGAAGGGAAGGAGAGAGAGAGGGAGAGAAAAGAAATATCAATGTGAGAGAGAAACATCAATCGGTGGCCTCTACCATGCGTCCCAACCGGGAACCGAACCTGCAACCCAGGCATGTGCCCAGACTGGGACTTGAACCCGCAGCCTTTCAGGTTACGGTTGGAATACACTGAGCCACACCAGCCAGGGCTTCGTTGATATTCTTGCAAAGTTGGGTGCAGAGTGAATTTCAATAAATAAAACTCTACTGATTTCCATTATAAAGTCATAATACATTTCTGTAGGTAACCAAATGGAATTTAACACATGAAATAACAGAAAAACTTTAAAAATTGTATATTAAAGGGGGGGAGGTTCTTATACAACACATGTTAATATTAAAATATAAAACATAAATTGGTTGCTGAAATGCAGGCTGTACCTAAATGGGCATTTCTCTAGGGGACTTGCCCATTGTGTTCCCTGGCTTGTATAGTCATTTTGTTATACTAACATGTTGTCTCAGCCTGTTTCTAAACCTTCATAGATAAAATCTTTAAAAACCTTTATTTCTGGAAGTTGGGGTACTTTGCAAATATTTGTTTAGTGGCCTTGGTTAAGGTTACTGGTGTTCAGTTTGATAAATACTAGTTTATTGACTTTCTTATTTTAGAAAAATAGAAATCTTTACTGTGTGTATAGAAATGGGTTACTTAGTGGTCTTCTGAAAGGAGATAACAGCAAAAGAGCCTCTCTCATGTGATGGATTTCAGAAAAGTCGGACGTTGGGCATAAAGGCGTAGTAGGAGGGCCTCAGTCGGCCTTGGGACAAGGTAAGGGGTTGTAACTTAATCTTCATTTCACTTCCACTCCTTTGCTTCAATTACATTTTCATATCAGGGTCACTTTGACCAGACCTTTGCTTGGTCAAGGAAAGGGTCTTTCTGTATCTGGAGCTACTGACTCCATTTCTCTGGGTAGGATTGACCATTTTCCGCCCAGTGAGATGGTTTGCCCTAGTCTGTCTTTGGTGTCAGTGGTTTGGGCTCATGAGACTTGGCTAAAGGGAAGCAAAGATGAGAACTTCTAATTCAGCTTTTGCATGTTTGCTGTCATCTCCCTCCCTTTGTCCGTTGATCTGCTAACCCAGATAACTGCTTTGTCCCATCCGGATTTTATCATTGCAAGGAGCCAATCAGACTCGGAGACTCAGTGCCATTGTTGGAGTCAACTTGCTCTTGTTCTCGGATTTCCACTTTCTGTGCCACCCGGGCACCCTCATGGACAAGTCACGTCATTCTTTCTCAGTTCAGTTTCATTTGGGATGGGCACTTAGGGAAAACAGGGTCACCCAGTAGGAGCAGCCCAGTTGGGGAATCAGACAATCTGAGTACAGGACCTTGCATTGCTGCGAACTGTGTCACTGAGCAGTCAGGACTTGATTCAGTGCTATAGCCTTGGCAGGTGCTTTGCAAGGGTATTAATTGATTGGCTAGGACAAATTCTGTGCTCTAGTTTCTTCATTTGAAGGCAGAGATGACTTTTGTGCCTCATTGCCATTAAGCTAGAGTAAAAATAAATACATTAATATAATGAAGACAAGAAATGGACAGATAAGGTAGTCTCTGGAGCTGATTTGTAACAGGTCAGGGTGGATGCAATAATTTCTCAGGTGCTTTCTCACTCTGCGTGCCTGGCTCTGAATAAGGGACACAGCTTGGTTGAAGCTGGACTGTAGGAGGATGGACCTGCTTCTGTTTTCATCTGCTGAGTGGTGTCTTTTAGATTCCAGGTGCAGGGCAGCTCCGTTCACTGTTTTCCTGCTTTTCTCTGTATAATGTGTAGGTGTTTTTTCACTTACTCACTTTAGAAAACTTAGATAATTTTGTCCTCAAAACAGAGTTTGTGAGGAGACAAGGCCAACATTATATCCCCATTTTCCAGATGAGGAAACTGGTTCGGAGAGATTGCATGATTTGTCCAGGGTTACATAATATGTAAATGCAAGGCCACTTCTCTTTATGTCCTGCTACCTCTTCTCTGTGCCTCACTTTCTAATTTGTAAGTCTAAACTTAAGAAGCAGGGGCTCATTGATGTTTGGGGGCTCTACAATTCTGGTCTGAAATCACTTAATCAAATATTTATTCAGTATCTTAAACTGTTTTTGGAACAAGGAGGATTATATTTATAACTGTCAGTTCAGTGTCTTAGGTGCAAAATACTGTCGAGGTGGGAACTGTAACACAAAATCTCTGCCATCAAGTACGTTATCCTCTAGAAGCTGAGTGCCCATGGACATTTAGTTTTATGTAGCAGAGAATTTCACATAAGCAGAGACGGACCAGGAGAGACAGGAATCCGAGAATGTTGAAGGTCAGGGTGAGGTCCAAACTCTGGGCACAGAACTCCAACTAGTATTAGGAAGTGCTTGATGATGGGAGTTTGGTAAGAACAGGCAGCACTGGTCTAGTATGAAGGGCTCTCTGTGTGTAGGTTGCAGTCCTAGAGTCAGTGCTAGGGTAGGGTATGAGATTTTCTAAGGAGGGAGTCGGAGATTCTCCTAAGAATGAGGCATAAGAAAGTGAGGGGTGAGCCTATGCAGAGTCGGGGAACTCTGGGGTGGGGGCAGCCATTTGAGGGACTGGCCAGGGTTATAGTTGAGACTATCTTGGGTGGAGCCGGGTACATCACAGATGCCCATCAGTTAGCTCAGCAGTTGGTATGACAAGAATATTACTCATTTTTCTGCCTCTCCTCTCCTCCCTGAGGGCACTTTAAAGGGATGTGAGCTGTTTGCACCATGGAGTGTGTGCATGTGCGTACGTGTGTGTGTGCGTGCGCACGTGCATGTGCACAGCACATTCTCATACCATTACAGTAATTCTCAAACCATCAGAAAAGGGTTTTTTTTGTTGTTGTTCTGAAATTAGGGAGTTGCTGCCTGTTCCTAGGCTATTGTTCTTTGTGTTATTTTCAAGAAATAAGCAAAGAAAATGGAGGGTACCCATTTGGAATAATAACACTTCAAGCAGCTTTATATAGCTCTTTTAATTTCATGCTATAACTCATTTAGTTCTGGGTCCATGGTGATTATAATTCATGAATATGTCTTGTTTTGTCTTCTTTATGTTTTTATATTTTTGAGGTAAAACTGAATTGTCATTAGCATGCTTTTCTGAAGCCATATCCAATTGTCCTTTTTGTTTGTTTGTTCAAATGAAACAGTGCATCAAGTATGGAATTAGATTAATGGAGTAAATATTATGAATCATACACTCTCTCTAATCCGACGCGCTTTCTCTTTTTGACCTCATGTTTTGTTTTCTGTCTGTCTTTCTCTCTTCGTGTAGGCTTTTCAGTCCAGTGTCAAGCTGTTGCAGCGAGGGAGCAAAGGTAAAGAATGATGTAATGCACTGGCTGCCCCAAAGCATCTTTTGTTGTGGAATGGTTATTCCAGTCATCTCTTTATGAATCAACTGTGAGGGGCTGCTTTGTGGAAGGAGTCCTTTGCAAGAGCACATCAACGGGAAAGAGAAAGAGACATTCACTTGGAGGGCTCTTGCTGAAAATGGGTTTAACTCTCCTTCTGCCAGTCACCGCCAGCCTGACCTCATACATTTCTAGTACAATGGAGTGGCTGAGCCTTTGAGCACACCACCATTACATCATCGTGGCAAATTAAAGAAGGAGGTGGGAAGAGAGGACTTATTGTTGTCATGGCCCATGAGATGATTGGGACTCAAATTGTTACTGAGAGGTTGGTGGCTCTGCTGGAAAGTGGAACAGAAAAAGTGCTGCTAATTGATAGCCGGCCATTTGTGGAATACAATACATCCCACATTTTGGAAGCCATTAATATCAACTGCTCCAAGCTTATGAAGCGAAGGTTGCAACAGGACAAAGTGTTAATTACAGAACTCATCCAGCATTCAGCTAAACATAAGGTAAGTGCTTTCCATTTTCCTTGTCAATAAATGGATATGCTGAATGGGGAAGAATTTTAAATGAAGCCTCCTTTTTGGGTGAAAATAATTTGAGGAAGTTTGGTTTTTAAACTTTGGTACCTTACGATACCTCAAAAGAATTTATTAACCATATTGTCACATTTAAGACACATCTAGACTGTACAAAGAGGCTAACTTGTTTTAATTTGGTTAGGTGCTATTTTTCCATTAATGGCTTGCTAAAATTGTTGTATTAATTTAAACACTAATACAAAGTTATACTTAATAATTATAATAATAATTTTATTTTATTGGTTATTATATATTAATATATAATACTGTGTGTATTGATAATACATTAATACATTGTTTTATATTATCTACAAATTTATTGAAAGGAAATCATTCTTTTCAATTGCCTTGGAAAGACAGTAGAAGTAATTATATTAGAAAGTGCTTTTGATTTGTGGGAAAGTAAGGTGACATTGGTTAAGACTTAAGGATGTTATCTTCAAGGACTTATTTCTAGGATTCCAAAATGTCATCTTTGTGATAGGTAAGGCTATTATTTATTTTCTTCAGGAATAAAAATGAGTTTATGTTTTAATTTTATTAAACAACTGATTTCTTCATTGTTATAGAGAAACCATTTTTTAAATGTTTTTTTATTTCAAGGATTGTTATGTTTATTTTGCTTATTACCATTTTGTTTTTATGTTTTACCCTTTTATAGTACTAAGGGTTTAAAACCAAGTAGTTTGGAGCACATCTACTCAAAAGTAGCATCAAGTTGCCTTTTAAAAGTGGATTTTTTACAAGCATTTAAAGACCACATATATGCTAGGTTTATTCAGTAAGTTTATGTCATTTTAATAGAAAACAGGAAGTACTTCATTTGCTTCACCACCAGTAGTTTCTGGGGTTGTTTTTCTCAACTTCTTCCTAACAGCCTCACATTTGCATTCTAGGTCGACATTGATTGCAGTCAGAAGGTTGTAGTTTACGATCAGAGCTCCCAGGATGTGGCCTCTCTGTCTTCAGACTGTTTTCTCACTGTACTTCTGGGTAAACTGGAGAAGAGCTTCAGCTCCGTTCACCTGCTTGCAGGTGAGGCTGTGGTAGCCATGAAAGGGCTTGGAATCTCATTGAGCTCTGTGAATAAGCAGTGTTTCACAATACGCTCAAAGTTCAGTAGATCATCACAACTTTGGGGTTATTATGTGCAGTGTTTTGTTTATTGATGTAAACTGTTCAGTTGCACTCGAATACTGTCATCCTTCCATGGTGGCCAATGAATTTTTGACTTAGTTCTAATGCCTCTTCACTTGGTATTTATAAGGTAGAAGTGCCACATACATAGATCTGTGTGCCTATACAGATAGCTCAAAGCCAACTGCTTCTGTCCAGGGATTTTCCATTCACCTGTGATCTAAGAACACCAGATGCTTTATCTCTCAGCTCCTGCTCTAGTATTAGTTGTTCCTCCCTGCCGGTGTCAAACTCTTATTAAACATTTATAGCTCAGGCATACTGCAGCGATCAGATCATGATTCTTAGACGTTGTGAACAATGAGGAAGGGAGAGAATATGTGTAGACTATATCTTCTGATAATTAAGGGGAATATTTTAAAGCTCATTTACTTGTTTTTACAACTGAAAGAAAGTCTCTTGGAAATGCTAAGCAGCCAGACGATTTTGTGAAGTACATGGAAAGACTGCATATTTCATATCGGCCTAAAGGAAGGCCGTGTGGGAGTTCTCTCTCATTGAATTCCAAAGCCGAATGTTCATCCCTTGCTTCCCCTGTTTTGCAAACATTACTGAAGCCCTTTCACTCACACCGGCTCACAGAGCTGAGAATACAGTTTGACGATGCACAGTAACCTTTCACACAAAGCTGCTGTGTCTGGCAGATTCCACCGGTGATAGGCAAGAGTGCTTTTAAAAATGTGATCTAAGAAAAACAAAATATTGATACTATCATTTTCACACCTTTACTCTCATTGCAAGGAGAGTGCTGCTGTGGACTGGATGTTATTGGCAATTTGGTGTTAGAAGTATAGACGTTGCAGTTTTAAGAAAGTGAGATGAATCAGTTGTTGGTGTGTGAACACTGTTGAACTCTGCGCAGGTTTAGAGAAAATTTCCGTGTTTCCAGGTCTTTCTCATCGGCCTTTGCTTCAGTTCCCAAAGAACAAAGATAGTTTCTTGTGTCCTTCAGATCATCTATTGCCACACCTTTCATTTATGCTGTGATTTTCTGCCTCTCTATTAGTATCCTTAAGTGAAGCCAGTTTTTCTTAGAATGTGGTTTTCAGAATTTTGTAACTGAGAATTATAGTACTAGGTTTTGGTTTTTGTCGATAGGCACATTCTTTTACTGGGAGTGTCACTGTGTTAAATGTGACAACTGTTAGTTGAGTTCCACCAAACTAGGTTGGTGAGTTTAGGGACTCTTCATGTTTCTTTTAGCCACGGTGAGGAGCTTTGCCTTGGTGAGGAGCTTTGCCTTGGAACCCTGTTAATGGGACCAGTTTTTCCCAAAGACAGTGCACCAAGATGTGCTGCCCAACAAAGTGATTATCCGACCTCCCGCCTTGCTCTTGTTTGAGACAGTTTTCCTTATGGGGGCTCTGACTTGACCCTTGACCATGCAGACACTCCTGTGGAAGAATGAGCTCATGCTGAATTTCTAGCTCAAGTGTTCTAGTTACTCATATACCCGTTTTCCCCTTTACCAAAGAGTACACCTTTGTTACCTGGGAAGGTTCTTAGCAGTCATGTAGCTTCGGGCAGGGTATTTATTAGGCAAGGAAGAAAAAACACTTGGTCTGATCAGCTAGGTCAACCCTAGGGACATATGGAAGAGCACACGAAGTCGGAACTCCCTGACATCTTCACGCCATGCAGGAAGGGTCTCCTGGGCCTGAACGCAAGTCCTGTGAGGCAGCACCAAGAACCACAGTGAATGTGTGGATAGCGCCACATCATCATCCACACTCTATAATCCTATATTTCTTTTAGTTTAGGAGGTGGCCTCAGGTACGGGGACTGAAGTGCCTTGAGAGTTTCTGAGAAGCCAGATCTCATACCCTACCTAAGAGAGGGTTCTGGGTGGTTAAAAGTCTCCCCAATCATCCAAAAGATCCTGGCCATTGGCAATTCCCTTGGTTACTGTGTCTGTTTCACAGAGTAGACAGAAAGTGGGGTGAGTGGAAGAGAATGTTTGGAAAGGTACGGCCATCAGCTCTTGGCTCCTGCTTTTTTCCCAGGGTTCAGCTGGTCAGAGGATGTTCCAGGGGTATAAGAAAGAAGGAGATCTCCACAAGTGTTTCTTAAATATTTGCTTGGTGAGGGTTGGGGGACTAATTGTAGAAAAGCACACTAGCTTCTCACAGGTGCTACAGGACACTAAAAGGTCACTGGAGATGGTTTTTTACCACAAAATACCCCTATTGTTTTCAGCAGTTAGAGATGCTCGTCAGCCTCATTTGGATATGGTAATAGAGAGACAAAGTGGTTTCTTGAAATAATTTCTCCATCAGTTTAGAACTTTCAGCTACCCTGAGATTATTCAAGAAGAGAGCGTCACATATGTGAGGTGTTTTTATGGTCATTAGATGGGGAAGTGAGCACTGAGGCCTGAAGTTCATTCGCTTTCTCAGGGCTCCCCGATCCAGAGAACAGTGACTTTGGAGAAGGGGAACAAGAGGACCTCCCCAAGCAACTGATAGGAGGAGCGTCATGATGAGCTCTTTCCCTCAAACACAAGGAGACCCAAACTTACCTATAGGACATAATTCTAAGGGCACAGAAAATGAAGGCTCACTGAAGAGTAGGAGGATTGGGTTAGGGGAAGCTGTACTGGAATGCAGGGGGCTTAATTCATTAATATGGACCAGGTCCTGCTTTGGGGCTGGAGCTAGCCTTTAATAGGTGATTATCAGTGAGACTGGATTCCCAAGCCTTCTAACCTTGAAACTTAGAACCTGGTTCTGCAGTGAACTCTCTGTAGTGGCCACATGTGTGACCCTTCTCAGCCAAGACCTTGATCCCTGCCTGAACAGCTTTCCCTTTTTCTGAGCCCAGTCAATATTCTAAACAGAATGATTGATTTGATAGTCATATACTATCCTAAGCCTTTCATTTTTATCTTAAAATCTTATTTAACTTTATATTATCATTTATCTTTTTTACTTATTAGTTTAGCTCCCCACTGGGCTCTCTACTTCAATTGAGGACAGTGTCTTATTCGTCTTTGTATTCTGCACAATGCCCAGCACTTAAGGTTTTTTTTTTTTTAATTTTATTCATTTATTTTTAGACAAAAAGGAATGGAGGGAGAAAGAGATAGGGAGAAACATCAATGTGTGGTTGCCTCTCACGTGGCCCGCCCTGGGGACCTGGCCTGCAACCCAGGCATGTGCCCTGACTGGGAATCGAAACCAGCGACCCTTTGGTTCCCAGCCTGCGCTCAATCCACTGAGCTGTACCAGCCAAGGCCACTTTCCAAAACAATTTCCAAAGTGCATTTGTTCAGACAGAGCAAGCATATAGCTGTTTTGGTAAAAGTATCTAATATGAAAATATTTCCATCTGTAGGTAGATTTAAACATGATTTTAAGATTTAATAAAAATAACTCCTGCAATTAAAATGTGCTAATTTGGGTAATCCTTTTTTTTTTTTTTAAGATTTTATTTATTTGTTTTTAGAGAGAGGGGGAGGGAAGAAGAGAGGGAGAGAAACATCAATGTGTCGTTGTCTCTTGTGAGCCCTCTACTAGGGTCCTGGCCAGCAACTCAGGCCTGTTCCCTGAGTAGGAATTGAACCAGTGATCATTTGGTTCGCAGGCCAGCATTGAATGCACTGAGCCACACCAGTCAGGGCAAGGGCGATCCTTAAATACTGAACTTTATTTATTTAAAAAAAATTTTTTTTTGTTTAAAGATTTTATTTATTTATTTTTAGAAAGAGGGGAAGGGAAGGAGAAAGAGAGGGAGAGAAATATCAATGTGTGGTTACCTCTCATGCAGCCCGTGCTCAATCCACTGAGCTACACCAGCCAGGGCAAATACTGAACTTTAATAAGAGCTAACAGCTCTACAAACCTAGCTTCACAAGGGGAACCTAGGGGAACACAAGTTCTTGAATTCATTGAATTGAGAGCACTCTAAGTAATTTATATACCTATTAACATGTAAATTGATTATTCTGTTTAGCCATAAGTCTCCCAATACTAAGCCAAAACAAACCATAGCATTGTTTTACCCCATGAAAATTAAAGGGTTTATTTATCAATAGCACTCTCATCTTAGCAAAAAATAATGAATTTTTGTATCCTTGGAAAGTTTGCCATTATCATTGATGGAGAGATAATGGCAAAACGATTTTTCCACTTTCAAAAAAAAAATTCAAAGTCAGTTATTAAATAAGCACAGACATATAGTTACAGACATATATACCCTTGCACAGTCGTCTTTAAAAATAAGACTTAAGCTCTGGCTGTTGTGGCTTAGTGGACTGACTGCTGGCCTGCAAGCCAAAGGGTCGTTGGTTCGATTCCTAGTCAGGGCACATGCCTGGGTTTCAGGCCAGGCCCTCAGTCGGGGGCTGTGTGAGAAGCAACCACACATGGATGTTTCTTTCCCTTTCTTTCTCCCTCCCTTATCCTCTCTCTAAAAATAAATAAATAAAATCTTAAAAATAAGAATTCAAATCAGTAGAATGACAGAATGGGTGTGACATAAACATTTCTTTCACAAAAAATGACTAAAACTGAGGATCCTATTGTGAGGGTCATTTATTTATTTAACTTCCAAAAGTTTTTATTGATTTGAGAGGGAAGGAGAAACCTCAATTTGTTGTTCCACTTATTTATGCATACATTGGTTGCTTCTTGTATGTGCCCTGACCAGGTATGGAACTTGCAACCTTGGTGGATCAGGACAGTGCTCTAACCAACTGAGCTACCCAGCCAGGGCTATAGTCTTATTTTAAAAAGAAACTATTATTGTTAGGAAACAAAATAATTGCCAACATTGGTCTTGGAACCTCTTTTGGTCCTGTTAACCTTCAGAAAACTGGTTCTCTAAAAATTCATTTTGTTTCTCGGCCTTTATTTATTATGTAGCATTTTATTGTACTTGCCTTTATTACATTTCTAAGGGTGCTAGATTAAAAATAAATAATAGAAAAAAGATGACTGAATTTGCTAACAGAAAATTTATTAAATGGGTTAATTTAGTAAAAATAAAGATCAACCTACAGCTGAAAAACTCTGTTCTATTATCTCTTTCTCTTTCCTTACTGTTGTAGCTCTGAGTAAAAGCAGAAGGGACCCACAACTCTTACTATTTTTTAAATTCTACAGCACTCATTTCTTTTTTTGCTTTTGATTTAATCTTTATTGTATTTTTTCCCATTCCTATCTAGTCCCCCTTATATCCTCCTTATATCCTCTCCCCCCAGCAGTCACCACATGGTTGTCCGGGACCATGAGTCCTTTTTCGTTTTTGTTCAGTGCTCCCCACCCCCCGCCCCCCTCACCCCCCCAACCCTGCCCCACTAGCTGTCATCTGCTCTCCGTCTACAGCACTCATTTCTGTCCTGTGCTAAGGCACAGGATAATCCTACAGCAAAAAAACCATAAGTGAATCACAGACTTCAGCCCTTTCGTTTACAAATGAGGAAAATAACAGAGCCCTGGAATGACTCTCCAGAGCGCCCAAGGCCCGTATCCACAGTAATTCCAGAGTCTTCTGGAACTTCATCAGGAGGCGGGACTGGGAGTCCAGGGTGCCCATTTCAGTCCCGGCTTATCCTGAAAGGCTCTTTTTGTGGTGATCCTCTCTCAGCCTCTGTGTATTTTGTCATATTCTTACTTCACATTTTATGGAATGAGCAATGTATAAAAATATCCTGTATATTACAAATGTTAAAGCATTAAGTTATTTTAGCCAGAGGGGGCTGCCAAATAAAAGTCTGAGTACTCTGTTTTATGCTGAAGTACAGCTCTGAGTAAGGATAGAAGATACAGTTTCTTAAGTACTTGCCATTAGGTGCAGTGCTGGGTACAGTGCTAAGGGCTTTCGTGAACATTTAGTCTCTGAACACACCTGTGGTCCTAGATTAATGTTCGCTGCGGTTAAAGGGCCAAATGCACATTTCTTTGTTTCGAGTTAGAGTTGATAGGGCAGTCAGAGCTAGGAGTGAATAAAAATATATTTGACTCTTTACACATTTTTCAGTTGAATGGGGATCTGGATTCAGTCAGTAGTGCTGTGTAATAAATGTATAGCTTTGGTTTAATGGAATCAATTACTATTCTCCCTAATGGAAGTGCTGTAAAGCCTTTTCTTCCTGGTTATAGATTTTGCTGGATGTGCTATTGTTATCATCAGTTCTGTTACCTAGTGTGGCATTTCTTCTGTCCCTTCATCTATAGAAGGGAGATCTTCAGTCATTCCATTTCAGATCCTCTAGGTAAAAAAGAGTGATATTAATGGATTTTAGTAGAAGTACTACAGTTATTCAGGAATTGGCTGTTTTCGTGTTTAAAGAGTCCCAGTGACTGAGACCCACTGAAAACAGACTAAAAACAGGTGCTGTTTTGCCCACTGGTTGCCCACGTGTATTCGCTGGCTCTGTGCCAAGCTTCCCTTTGCATGAGGTTATCCAAATTGGATCATCTTTTCTCCAATTGCTACTTGCCAGTGTGTGGTAAGCCAGTTTATGTCATTTCCCAGCTACCAGTGGCTGACATAATGCCTGAGGCTGTATCCTTTTAAAAAATGGACTACAGACCAGACTAAAGATAGTTCCTCAGTTCCTCATCCTGATATTTTGCACAAGGCAAACAAAAACACCCTCGATGACAATGGTGACATCAGTCTTCCCTTGCCCCGGTCGTGTCATGTCATCTGTGTGTGCTCTGGAGAAATGCCAGGTCCAGACTTTTTCATTCAGTCAGCCTCTCAGTGTTTGATGGGCACTTTTGTGGTTGGGCTTGGGGCTGGGCTCCTGGGGGGTGGGATGCCAGAAAAGCAAAAGGCTTGCAGATGCAACCTAGAAGCATGTGATTCCATGCTAAACTGCGTGCTGTAGTAATGAGGGATGCCTCAGTGCAGTCTGCAGAAATTGGGGAAGGTTTGATTGCGGCAGTGAAATTTTAATCACACCTTGAAAGATTAGTGAGATTTGGGTGGGGCATTCTGAGAGGAGAAGCATGATTAAAAATGTCAGGAATGAACATGGATTTTAGGGGGCAGCAAGAGACTAGAGTGGATTTTTTTGTGATGGGGAGAAATGGGAATTGAGAGGAAATGAAATCAAATTATGCAAGCCCTTTAAACCAGAAGACCAGATTCATACTTTGTTGCGGTGGGCACTGTGGGCCATTGGTATTTTGACTGCGATGCCTCTCACCTCTCAATCACTGTATCTTTCTTTCTTCTGACCTCTGCTCTTCTCCTCCTGCTGTCAGCTAAGTCCAGCCAACATTGTCCCTCCCTCAGATTGCTCCAGGAGCCTTCTCACATTCTCTGTCTTGCCACCTTTTAATCCATTACTCACACTGTAGCCGAGCTTATATTTATTTATATATTTTTATATATATATATATATATATATTTTTTTTTTTTTTTAGATTTTATTTATTTCTAGAGAGAGAGGGAGGGAGGAACAGAGGGAGAGACACATCAATATGCGGTTGCCTCTCGCACGCCACCCCCCCCCCAACTGGGGACCTGGCCCGCAACCCAGACATGTGCCCTAGACTGGGAATCGAACCGGTGACCCTTTGGCTCACAGGCCGGCGCTCAATCCACTGAGCCACACCAGCCAGGGCTTATTTTTAATTTTTAATGTAATGCTGATTATGTCACTCTCCAGTTTAATATGCATCAGTGCTCTTAGGATAAATTCAAAAATTCTCAACCGACTCATAAGGCCCTGCAGTGGCTGGCCCCTGCTTCACTCCATCTAATACTACTTTAAGCCCTCAGTTTGTTTTTGCTTGTTATTTGAGCTCCTCAAGCCTTCTCTCAGGGGCTCTAGGCCTGCAGCATCAATCTCTCTGGGCCTCTGCCCCACTCACCTAGGTGTCACCTGCTGGATTCATTGGGGCTGTCAAGCCTTCCCTAGTTCCCAGGCAAAGTTGGTTTCCACTAGTGTACACACTCCTTCGGTCACCTACCATAATTAGTTAATTACTCATCTAATTATTTGGTTAACGTGTATGCCACCAAACTGTCAATTCCAGGAAGGGCCTCTGTCTTGGTCACCACTGTCCCGATCACCTAGCACTGAGTGCAGCTCACTGTAGGTCCTCATTAAATGTCTCTTTGAACTTATGAGTGAATCCCTATGAACAGGTATCAGTCAGCTTCCTCACTGCTCTGTGAGGTCATCAGGGAATCGTGCAGGTGGCCAAAGAGGAGGACTGCTGATGGAGTGGAATACACAAAAGCAGTCCTCTGGGAGGGCCTGCTGCAGGGTAGATGAGAAAGCTTTGAGCGTCACATAGAAAGGCCTGAGAGATGAGTTGTACGGTGATTCAGGGAGAGTTCGAGAGTTAGTCAAATTTGATTCTTGAGAGTCATCTCCAGAGACCAGACTCATACTCCTTTTTCCTCTTGACTCATAGCATTATCTCCTGATTGATAATCTCATTTCATCGTGCCCTTTCATGATCACTGTCCACACATCCAGCAGCCACTCCCTCCTCATCGGGGGTGATTGTAATTGGTCTCACCAGTTTCTTCAGGGATTCCCTGAGCCATGGGGGTATTATTGGACTCTAGACTTGGGGGCATCAGAGTAAATTCCTCTCCCCCACTGCTCATGTAATGGTCCCAAGATAAGGCAGAAGCACATTGAGAATGTGGGTAGAAAAATGTTTTTCTTGCCCTGTGCCGCCTCTCGCTCGGAGAGTCTTTTAGGACATTGTGGTCTAGGAATAGAAAGCACAGTTTGGGCCCCCACCTTTGCCAACTTAGCTTTCGGCTGTGAATGGAATCAGGAAATCCTTTTGAACACCAAAAATGTACAAGACTTATGTCCATCAACAGCTATTCATTGTAACAAGGAAGGATTCAATAAACACATATTGAATTTTAATTATGTGCCGAGCACTATGCTCAATGCTGAGGAGATTACAAATAAAGGAGTGTGAGGCGTAATTTTTATCCACAAGGAATTTACAGTGTATTATAGCTGGAGAAATAAGAGGTCACAACACACACAAGGATAATTCACAGTCCCAGGTCAGTGGTAAACGCTGATTGCCAGATGATTGCTATAAATTTTATAGAAGTTCTGAGTTGGCAAGGTACATATCTAGATACACTGGTCAGGTAAGATTTTCCTTTTTCTTTTTTTTTTTTTTTAATGCAACAGAATAGAATTGAAGCTATCAGAGAGCATCTCACATAGTAAGGGAAGATTGTATCATGAAACTTGTTTCAGGGTGATTGTATGTAGGTGTTCAGAAGGCTTTAACAAAAAAATAATTTTATTGGTCATAGTAAAAAAAAATGGAACATACTGCTGTAGAAGGGGTGTGCCTTGTGCTTGCCTATGCTTTGGAAAGAAATATAAAATGAATTTAGAAGGACTGAATTGCCAAAGACAAGGGAAAATTAGGTTGGATCATAGATTGGGAATAGATTTTGAAGGGTCTTGAACGTCTAAGAATTTTGGGTTTTATTCTATTTGGAAGCAGAAAATACATCAAAACTTTATTTTAGGGTTCTTAATCTGGCCACAGAGTGGAAACAAGTTGGATAAAGGACAGGTGGCTCAGAGAGAGCTGTTACTGAACTTGTCTAAGAACGAGGTGCAAAGATCGAGGACTAGGGTGGTGGCAGGAAACTGGAAAGAGACTGGGAGAGTGGGGCCCCCCTGAGCAGGGATGCAGAGTGAAGGAGAGGGAGATAGGGCTTTGGGTTTATTTTAAAGTGTCAATTAAGTTTTTGGCATGAAATTGACCAAAGGAGATTGAAAATGTTAGATTGGAGTTTGGGGCATGAAGCTCAAAAATACAAACGTGGAAAAATTTAGTTTTCAGGTGAAAATGAGCAAATGTGATCTCCTTAATAACCTCCTCCTTTCATGGTGAAGCCTTTTCAGGAAGTCCCAGTACACTCTTCACTCGGCTGTGGCCTTCGTGCATTTAAAGGTGCTAGAGGACCGGTCAGTGAGCCTCGTGCTCATACTTGATGATATTATTCAGCCAAGTGATAGATTTTGGCCATATTTCTATCTCTTTAGAGTGTTTATCTTGGTTGCATTTTTCAGACCAGTCTTTGTTTGAGGGCATTTATTAAGAGTCCTGCCTGGCTGGTTTGTGTGTGTTTAAAGAGGAGGAATTTTCTGGGCATAGTTATGTATTGCCAATTTGAAATATCAGTAAAATAGTAAAAATTTCACTCCATTTTTCTGAGCACTCTTTACTAAATGACATTTCTGGATTTTGCCAATTGTTCTAGATAATGTTATCTTGAGGAATAATAACATCTAGATATTACGAATCACAAGAAATTGTAAGTGGCATTGTTTTAGTATTTAGTGATTGTTTTATGATAGTACTTTGAACATTTTAACTCATTTATGGTGTATGTAAAACTGTTAATTCAAAAATTAGATTAGATAGAATTTCGCATTCCCCATCTGTGCCAGGTGATGGAGTTGTGTAATGTAGAGGGGGCTTTGGGGTGCCATTTAACGGGACATGATTTAGGAGACATAGCTACTTACGAGACTTTCTGGAGGGTCTCCACAGAAATGCGTATCTTCACTTTCCTCTCATGTGGATGGTGTGGACAGAATAAGAGATTAAATGTAATTCTCTGTATCAATTGGGATTTTTCCCTGATTCAGTGCGGCTCAGTGGAGAGTTAAGTAGCCAGAACATAGATGGAGTGATCGAGTGTCATTGAGAAAACACGCCATGCTCTCTGTCCTTCTGGACCTGATCTATCAGACCTGTGTGGCATGCCTTACCCAGACCAACCTGTATGCATTAGGAGAGTACAGTTAACCTATTTTTGTTTGCTTTCTTTGGGGGGGCACATAATTATGTTGCCTTTATTTTTGTTTTCATTTTATTTAACCAGTTTTAACTCTCTATGTGTATAGTCTGCTGACCCTAGAAGAATTGTAAACATATTTTAGCCTGTTTTTAAGTAGCTAGAGAACAAAGTTGCCTGAATCAGTCACTTCAGACTAAAGCAGAAAATACTGGCTTTTAATGACAATTAAAACACTGTATTGTGAGATATACATTTCAGCATTTTCTTTTTTTAAAAATATTTTATTTATTTATTTTTAGAGAGAGGGGAAGGGAGAGAGAAAGACAGGGAGAGAAACATCAATGTGTGGTTGCCTCTCACGTGGTCCCCACTGGGGACCTGGCCCGCAACCCAGGCATGTGCCCTGACTGGGAATCAAACCGGGACCTTTTGGTTCAAGCCCGCACTCAATCCACTGAGCTACACCAGCCAGGGCTCAGCGTTTTATTTTTTAATATTTGGGTTGTCTCCTTTGTGCCACCGTAGTAAAGCAGCAGATTTTTATTTTCAGTAAGGCGAGAACTATACTTCGCTATGCAGGTGCAGGTTTACTTCTACTTAAATCATCCACGTACATTCTAGTATAAATGAATGAATGGGTTATGTTTATGTCACGAAAAGGGAGTCTTTGTCTTATAAAAGGATTAAATGACATGAGAGCTATATTTTAAAATTATGAAACTATATAAGTTATGTGTAAATTATTTAATATACAGAAATTAAGCTTTTATGTGATTTATAATGCTATTTCTGTGTAGAACCACGAAAGCCATCCACAGAATGGTGGGGAGTTGCCTCTCATTCTTCCCACTGTGGGCAGCTCTGCAGACCTGTTTGAACTGAAGCGTAAGTGGAGAAGTTCTGTTTCTCCCTGCAGGGAACCATCTAAAGTAATGGAATCAACATTGGTCTCTAGCTTCACAAAAAGGATAGGGGTCCATTTTTAGAAATTTGAGACTTAAGTTTTTAACATGACTACATTGTAGTGAAGTACTACTTTTGTTTATGATGTAAATATTCTTTCATTTTAAGAAACATTGTGATTTATAACTAATTGCAAGGGTCAGAGGGAAAGGAGTGACTAATTGGAATTGCATATAGTACAGTTGTGATCTGTATTTTATTTTACTTGGCAGACTTTTCCCCTCTAAAAGTTGAATGCCGTTCACATTGGCTTTCACCGAAAATGGTGCCTGTGGTTGGGGTTGTGAAGGAGCTGCACTGAGGGAAGGGCTTTTCCTCGGCTGAGTCAGAATAAAGTGATACGGAAATGATGGCTGCCTTTAAGCCGTATGAAATGTTTTCTCTGTCCAGTATAATATATATGTTTTTATTTACAAACACGCATGCTACTGGTTGGATTTGTGGAAGACTAACAGGCAGAACACGGATTCTGACGGTGCAGTTTGCCTGCCTGTCCGTGCAGATCTGTAGAGGCTGGGTGCGTGTGCGCGCCTCTGTCTGCCGGGCCCCCACCCCTGTTTCTGCACAGGCCGGGAGTCTGCACGAGAGGCTGCCTGCCTCTTAAGAACAAGTCCTTCTGCACAGTGGGCCGTGGCAGCCACGGCCGTTCCCAGGGCAGGTCTGTCTCAGGGGAGCGTGCACGGGTTGTACGACTTTTGGTTTGCTACATCTCCAGGTGATAAACAGTGTCCAGTCGAGGGATAGAGGGAACTTGGCAACACTGGATGGTGAATCGAGTCCTTGAACAACTTTTTAGAAATATTTTAAAACTTTTTCAAGAAGATTATCAGTTTTTCAGTACCGCTTTTCACGCTGAACGGAGGAGGATAATGAACTAATGTTGTGTCTTCTGTAACGTAATCTAACGTGGGGCGTGGGGGATGGCCCAGAGCTAAGATGCCTCTTTATGTCATGTCAGCCATTTGTAAGAAAGAGTTTACTTAAGTGTATTGTGCTTTTCTTCCCTTTAGATTTAGTTTGTAAGAGGAGAGGAACATTTTAGACATATTTCAAAGCTGAGTTGCTGATGAGTCCACAGATAGTTTTTTAAGGGTTTGGGGAAATCAGGCAGTGTCTCATCTGTTGTTAATTAATGAAATGAAACTGGGGTCACTAGAGTACAACAATGAATGAAAGGTCAGTGAATGGAAAAAACTGTCAGTGAAAGAGGATGTCAGCAGAGTGAAACATTGTCACAGATAAAGATCAGGGAAAATGTGCCCTTTGGCTGAGGTAGTGGTTTAAAAAAATTTTTTTTAATTGTTTTGAGAGGTGGGGGAGGAGAGGTTGATTTTGTTGTTCTGCTTATTTATGCAGTCATTGGTTGCTTCCTGTATTTGCCTGCAGCCTTGGGTATCCCACACACTTTAACCAACTGAGCTACCTGCCTGGTGCCCTGATGTAGGGTTTTCTGCAGGTGACTAGGATCTATGGTTTGGGACATTTTAAGCCAGACTGAACACCAAATAAATACTTTGATCCGCTAAATATTTTAAGACTGTTCCAGTTTGTGCTGGAGGTTCATTGAAAAAATTTGTGAAAAAGAGGTTTCTTTTTGTTTTATAGTGTGTTTTACAATGTTATTGCTATTTTGTTTGCCCTTGGGTTTTGTTTTGGGCTTGAATATGAGTTTCTTCTTTCATTTATTTCTGTTCTCTGTCTTAGAATTTTCTAGAAGCCACACTCACTTTTGAGGTCCACTGAAGTTAAAGTGCCTTAGGATCACTGTGCTACTTAATGATGGAGCTGGACCTGGAAAAGCCCAGGCAGGCTGACTCACAGTTTACGGTGGTTGCAGAATCAGATCCCCTCTGAAAGTGGGTCTGAGGGTGGCTCAAAAGCCATCAAGACATAGCTTCAGCCTCACTACCAGCCTGCAAACTGTGATCTTGAACAGACCAGTAACTGTGTTTCAAGTAGTCCATGTGAAGGGCATTTAAAGAGGCTCTTGTGTCTGTGGTCCTGTCAGGCCCCCTTCCTTTTTTTCTCTATCATTGAAGTTTTTGAACCATATGGCTTTGGGGAAGCAAGTCTCTTCCATCAGTTTGGGAGAGGCCCATGGCCATTTTTAGCCTGGTACTGAGACCTGGCAGGTCCCCACTGCTGGTGAGGGGAGGACTCCATGGGAATCAGCAGGGCGGTCCCACATCCTAGAACAGGGGTGTGAAACTCATTTTTACCAGTGGCCACATAAGCCTCACGGTTGCCTTCAAGGGCCAAAAGTAATTTTAAGACTGTAGAAATGTAACTACTTAACAGTTAAGCAAGAGCTCGGCGCTGCCACCAGGTAGAAACAAGGTGCCAGGCCGGATGAAATAAGGTGGAGGGCCGGGTTCAGCCCAAGGCCTTGTGCTTGCCACCTGTGTCCTAGAGAGCGGTGAGCGCAGTGTCTGGAGAAGCGATGGAGCACTGCAGCTGGGGACACAGTCTCGAGCCAGGCTTCTGGGGCTCATGTCCCCGTCCTGCCAGTCAGCACCCTCTGTTTTTCTGGACCTCTGTTTTTAAATCTGTACTGTGGGGATATAACAGCACCCACCTCACAGGGTAGTTGTAAAGGTTGAATAAATACTTGTAAAGTGTTTAGAGCAATGCTTGTCACACAGTAAATGTCCAGTAATTCTGAGTACTTACATTATTTACAAGTGTGATTACTTACACATTTAAAATGGAATTTAAGCAGTTTCCTTGCATGGTCTTGTTTCTCTTTTCTCCTAGAACACTTACTAGAATATTGTTTTGTTGAATTTAAGTGAGAGACCATCCTATGAACTGTTTTAGAGCCAGAATAGGAGAAAAAAGTATGGAAACAGTTCTTCAGAGAAACATCAGAACCACAGTAGTTAATAGAAGTTAAAATTTAAACTCATACAGTTAAATTATAATCAAAATAGTGCCTGACAGTTATTTTGTTGGGTAGGTGCAAGAATGATGAAATGCTTTAACATTTGTTACAAGAACTACTTTGGGAGGATAACTATGCAGTTAGAGAGGCTGAAAAGGAACAAAACAACAATAGAAGCAAAATTATGAATCCTAAACAGTGATTCTCACGTACATATGCCAGTGTTGGCTGACCCCTTTTTTGAGAGTGTCTGCGGATTGTACTTGCAGGTATAAGCAATTCTAATTGACTTTTTTCAGTAGGCACAGTGGCCCTAGAATAGCGTTTCCTGTGTGTGAGTTCCATTAACTTTTTATACATTTAGAAGGAGGGATGAGTAGGGGGATTCCATAATCATGTAAGTTTGGGAAACTATTTGAGTTCAATAAAATTAAACAAGTTTCTTTGGAGATGCTTTTTGGAGTCTTTAATATGCTAATGTGTGCTGTGACACTCCCAGGGACATGTGATATGCCGTATTTCTCTTACTTTTTGGACCAATATCTCGTCGGTCAACTTCCTGCAGGGCACCAGTGCTCTGGAGCACATTTGAGAAATGTAACCTTAGAAGGGCTGCTTTCCCCCCCCCCACTTTGTGTCTCTGGTGACTCCTGACACAGTGAAGTTAAAACAGCTAGGTGTGGACAAAGGTTGGAGGAAGGCCTCACGGGTGAGGCTCGTCCTAAATGTGTCACTCCTGCACTGGAGTCTTCACTGCGGGTGCCTGCTGGAGTGTTTCCTGTGTGCCAAGCACCAAGCACTGCGAAGTATCCACTAATTTAAAGCTTTTGGCAAGTCCGTGAGGTAGTTCTGACCATGGTCCCTGTTTGTAGATAAGACTAATAACCAGAGGGCTTAAGTAACTTGCCCGACTCAGACGACCAGAACGTGGTGCAGCCAGAATGTGAACTTGGGTTCGGGAGCCTCGTGTTCTTCCTTTCTCTGCTGCAGGGCCTCCGTGGGGCTCGAGTGTGGTTTGAGTGCTGTGGTGCGTGCGTGGGCGGGTGGGGGCAGAGTTCCTGGATGAGCACGGCAGTGTGGAGTAACAGTGAGTTTCGTGTAGCTGGAGATCCTGGTTGGAAACAGTTTCGTGAGTATGTGCGGGTACAGATCCTGAGGCCTCATCCGTCACAGAGGAATTTGAGATTTCTATGATGGCACCACCCACTCTTCCCCTCAGGTTACCTCAGCAACTTTAGTGAGCAGACTGCTGCTGTGTAAACAGTGCAGACACTTAGGGGAAGGCTAGGAGTGCACACCTCTACATTTTGTAGGCGGTCTAGTTGTCACTGACTTCCTGCCGTCCTAGCTGGCTGCGTTGCGGAGCCTGCACAGAGCACAGACAGTAGACATGGGAGTCCAGCAGGCTGTGCTTGAGTTGAACGCAATCCAGGGGGTGGCACGGGATGGCACTCTCTCCCTCTCCCCACACTCCTGCAGTTTCGAGGGCCTGTGTTGTATGCCTTCTGGAAGGGGACTGAACGCTAATAGAATGTAACTCAAGGAGATGGATTTATGGATCTCATAAATATTTAATGAGGTTTTAAGGTCTTGTTTAAGGCTTGATTAAAGAGGTAAAAGTGGGGCTGCCCTTCCTGCCTTCTAATAAGACTTAACATGTTAGTTTTTAAAAATTAAATAGTATTAAAATATATAAGTATTTTCAATGATCCAAATATCTGGTTCCTGAGTTTGAACTTAGTGAGTAGTGAGGGTTTGGATAGCAAGACATATCTGACAATTTATCAGAATCTGTTTGGTTGCTGGGTTTGGATTTAGATAGCATGGAATATTTAGATTGGAAACCCAGTGAAGACCTTACACATTCTCCTTTTTTTCCACCCTGAGAGTGCCTCTATGGCTGGATAGAGTTCTCCTCTTTAAGAAAGGGCAAGATTGTGCCTTAATGAAGGTCATGGCTCAGGTCGTTATAAGAACAGGACTAGATAAAAGGGAAATCATCCAAGTCCAGGAATCTTGCACAAAGCTTCGTGTACCCTAACCAGTTAGGGTCTGTCAGTACTCGTTACAGTGCTCTGCAAAGTGAACAGGAGACCCCAGGAGTCAGTAGTAACTAGGGGGACTGCGACTAACTAACTGCCTGGGGAATCCAGGACTTGACATAGACAAGATTTGGAAGTGGAGTTGAATATGTTTCTGATACCTTTGCCATGAAAAACCTCTACAGTAGGAAGATTTAAACTTAATTCCAGAAAGAATTTTTAACTTGATCAACATTCTATTGTGAAGAAATGTTGTCTGACCCCAGGTCACATTTTTCATATCCATATTTTGCTTCTGCGAATAAATTGTCTTGCCTTGGGTACTCGCTCCTTACCTTAAATCCTCTTCACATTCCACAAGAAGCACTCCCGGGTGGGGGCGTGGGGAGCGGGAGCAGATGTTGCAGGCCCTGTGTGAAGAGTGAGGAAGAGAAGAGTCATCCTGGACCAGTGCCCCCCGGGCCTGCGTGTCCCTGCTGTGGCCCCACAAGCCAAGACTTGGCGCCGGCTTGTGTGTCAGACGCAGCAGTCGGCAGTGCAGGCAGGACAAGCTGCGTCCACGTGCGTCGACGGGATTTCATATTTCTTTTTTATTCTTTTAAAATGTACTTGCTTATAATTGCATTCATGTACTGCTGTACTTACATATTATGAAAATTATAACACATTAGATTTGAAATCAGAAAGGGTAAGATAAAAATAAATACGGTTTTCCTAATATTTTCTCTCTTTTATTTTAAGTTTTAGTTTACATTCAATGTCATTTTGTATTAGTCTCAGTGGTACAGCACTTGATTTTTCTTTTTATTTTATATCAGTTTTAAAATGTTTCAGTTAAAGCTGACATACAGCGATGCATCAGTCTTAGGCGCGCACCCCAGTGAGTGGACATTACGTAACTTACTACGTGATCGTCCCCGCAAACCTCGCACCCGTCTGACACCCTACGTGGTTATTAGAGTGTCACCGACTGTATTCCCTGTGCTGCACTTCACGTCCCCATGATGACTTTTCTTGTTAAACAGTTTTATTGGAGTAGTTCACAGAGGCTAATGCTGACCTTTGTGCCTGGCCTGACTTTATCCTGTCTATCCTTAGGTGGGTTCGCTGAGTTCTCCCGTTGTTTCCCTGGCCTCTGTGAAGGAAAATCCACCCTAGTTCCTACCTGCATTTCTCAGCCTTGCTTACCTGTTGCCAACATTGGGCCAACTCGAATTCTTCCCAATCTTTACCTTGGCTGCCAGCGAGATGTCCTCAACAAGGTGGGTGCTTTGAAAATGCCCTTCATTGCAGGGTTTATTGTTAGCAGCTGGAGGAATTCGCTCGCCTATCTGCTGTCATTTCAGACACACCCGGCTCCTAGGAAGGACTGCGCCGTCCTCAGGGCGACTCCCTGGTGAGCTCTTGCACTGTCTTTTGGAGCACTGTTTTGTTTGGTTTTCATGATGGCTGCAGGAAACCTACACCATTGTCATGCTCACTTGCTCCTTATGGGTCCAAGAGCCCTGAAACGGGATAGGAGTTTTCAGAAGTGTAGCCTTATTTTCTTAGTATGTTCATTGTTCTATTTTAATAACTGGGCGTACGCAGGAAGGCTCAGACTTCCCAACCTCACGTTAATAATGCGTTTGTTTACCGCAGCACACTAGAAAGGGCCTGGGGTGGGGCCTGGATTGAGGACGGACCTCATGCTGATCACTGGCGGTGGTAAAACGACGGTGAGGCCAGGGATGAGTGTGCACTGCAGGCCACACTGTCGGAGGCTCTTTGGAGCAGTGTGGTTGAGAAAGAAGAGGGAACAGCGTGGATTCTGGCTGGGAGGGCCGTGGGCTGTACTGAGCAAGGCGTGCCAGCAGAGGAGCCCTGGTCGCCGAGGCGGTTGCTGTGCCCAGTGGTACAAGCGTGGCAGCAGTACTGGAACTGAAAGCTGTCTGCGCCCACAGCGTGTATCCTCTTAACCAGTCGTGCTAGAAAACGGTGCTCTCAGTGCCCAGAAAA
Organism: Micronycteris hirsuta; assembly: GCA_004026765.1. Classification (NCBI taxonomy): domain Eukaryota; kingdom Metazoa; phylum Chordata; class Mammalia; order Chiroptera; family Phyllostomidae; genus Micronycteris; species Micronycteris hirsuta. Next base: position 38,009 of record PVJI01003208.1, read on the forward strand.
CTGGTTTTTCTCTAGAACCTCTAATTTATGTCACCTTTAGTTGAAAAAGCAATCAAAGATATTAATTCAGCTGTTGGTGATTTACAAGTGCCACTTTCCTAGGTGAAGGCAGCACCTTAACATTTTCTCCTTGAAGAACTGAAAGAATTGTGCTGGCTTAAAAGCAGCGTCCACATTGGCTTGCTCTCAAGGGGAAAGCCAGGCTTTTTGGGGGCGGGGGCAGGGTGAAGAATACTCTTATCACTGAGATGCAGTAAGGCATTCGGTTATTTTTTTCTTTTTTGTTCTCAAAACTCCTGTCTCGACGCTGTTGTTAACATATCAGCTCTTACCGTGAGAGCTGCTTGGTTGAAATGTGATAGCTTAAGCTTGTACAGGGCCTTTCTAATGAGGTCACCTTTGAGCATGTGATGATTATTAATTCTTTTAGAGATAAGGAAACTATGTCACAGAAAGCAAAATTGATTTCTGAAAGTCACATGCCTCCCTAGGGCAAAGCTGGAGATACTTTATTTTATCCTTGGATCAGAAAATAAGTTAAAATTCCTAGCTAGGGATCCTGTCCACAGTTTCCCCAGTAGAACTTAACCAGTCAGCTAGGATGCAAGTTCACAAATATTGTTACAGGTCCTTTTGGTTACTTTTAACATTAAATTAAATGGCACATTCATTTTGCTACATATCTTTTGCAAATGTGTCAGTTAGCAACCATATGAGTGCCCTCAAGGTGAGAGCCGTTAAACCTGAACGTGGAGTTGAGAGACTATTTACCAAAGTGAGCACATACATAGATACTTTGGGAAGAGGAGGTTGCAGGGGGAAGAATGAGTTTGTGGAAGTTCATGGGTAAAAGAGCTTAGGCAAGGAGTTATTATGGAATGTTGTCAGAAAGCTTCTTTATTAGAATGTGCAGGCTAGGGAATAGTGAAAAATAAGAATGCACTGGTAGGCTGGACAACTTTGAAAGTGATACATGGAAAATTTACACCCAACCTCCAGATTCATTGTTGAGAAGAGTCTTAGTGATAGAGGATTTTGGAGATCATTTAGTCATCCATCACTCAATAAATGAGGAAATCAATATTCCAGAGGTGTCAAATGAATTTCCTGATGATGAGTTTTAGAACCAGATTTGCCTCTTTCATAGATAGCATAAACTGAGCTTCCTGCTCAGCTCTCTGATTTAAACTTTCCAGGAAAATAATATGCTTTTTGAAGTTCTCTTCAAAGATGAAGATCTTATAGTCTTCCCTAATAGTATATTCCCTTTGATTAAAATTTAGAAGCTAAAGTCTTTAAAAACAGTACCTACAATACCACTAATTTTATTAGTCCTTAAAAAAAAAAAAAAGCCCTGGTTGGTGTGGCTCAGTAGATTGAGTGCCAGCCCGTGAACTAGGATGTTGCCAGTTCAATTCCTAGTTAGGGCACATGCTTGGCTTACTGGACAAGTGAGAGGCAACCACACATTGATTTTTCTCTCCCTCTCTTTCTGTCTCCCTTCCGCTCTCTCTCTCTCTAAACAAACGAACAAACAAAATCTTCAAAAAAAAAAATAAAGTGACACCAAAATATGTTAACAGATATTTCCTTGGGAGGATCATAATATGTACCATTTAAAATGCTGGGCTCTTTATATTATTGCATTTAGCCCTTATGAGAGCATTAGGAGATAGGTTGGCCCTGAGTTAAGTCACTACTTACCCAAGTACTTTGGCTTGAAAGTCATTGGCTTCAAAGCTGGTCAGTGGCAGAGATCAGACTCAAAACCAGGCTTCTCTGGCTTTAAGTCCTGTGCTTATATAACACCAGAAGCACCCATCTTCTGGAAAGAGGAGCTTTCTAGAATAAGCTGTTGTGAGGGACTGACAAATCTTAACAGTCTATTGAATCACAACTGAGATTTTCATTCTCTGCTTTTTCCATATCATTTTTTTCTTTTTTTTAGATTTGATTTATTTTCCGAGAGAGGGGAGGGGAAGGAGAAAGAGAGGGAGAGAAACATTGATCAGTTGCCTCTTGCGTGCCCCAACCAGGGACCTGGCGTGCAACCTGGGCACGTGCCCTGGTTGGGAATCAAACCCACCACCCTTCAGTTTGCAGACTGATGCTCAATCCACGGAGCCACACCAGCCAGGGCTCCATATCATATTTTATACCAGCACTGTCCAAGAGAAATATTATGCAAGCCATATAGGGGACTTCAAATTTTCTACTAGCCTTCTTAAACAAGTAAAAGGAAACAGGTGAAATTAATTTTAATAACATTTTGTGCATCGTAACATATTTAGAATATTATTTTAACATGTAATCAATATAAGAATTATTTTACATTTTTTGTCCTGAGTCTGAAACCTGGTGTGTATTTGGTAGTTACTGCGCATCTCAGTGTGGATGAGCCACATCTCAGGTGCTCAGCAGCCACGCGTGGCTTGTGGCTACCACCCTGGACAGTGCAGGTCAGTATTCTCCGTGTGTATTAGTTTTTACGTACGTTTCAGAGACACAGCTATTGCGTAAACGGCCATAAGAAGTCATTGGTAGCAAAAAGAATATTTTTATTTTCTGCTTCCCTCTCAACTGTACTTTTGTTTCTCAGTCTGTTCTTTATCCTCTAGCCTTTGTACTCGAGTTGGAACAAGAACAGCTTATTCTACTGAAAGTGGTTTGCTGGTGCCCAGTTCACATCTGAACTGCATGGGGTTTGAGCAAGAATCTCTAGTTACTTTGTGAAAGACAAAGGTTCTTGATTGGTTTTCTCCCTTATCACTTAAAATTTCAAATAGGGACTTTTGTCTCACACTTAAATACACGAAACATATGGCAGAATTACCCATTATGAGTAGTGACTGAGCCAGAACTGTGTCTGGTGAGCCACTCCAGCCTCCTCGCTAAAGGAGTTCTCTGCACCCCCCTCCCCCACTGTGAACAGTGTGCGCCGGCGCTCTTTGCGTAGCTCCTGGCTTCAGTCTCTTACTGTGCAAAGGTGGCCTTGCCGTGCTGCCTCACTGGTCTGCCTGCCACAAGGACCACTGCTGCTTTCCCTGTTGATTTCTTGTAAGAGTTAGGCAATGGCCGAGACACAGTATATGCTGCTTTCAGAAGGGTTTCCGTATGACCTAGGAAGTCAAAGGTCCTCAAAATTATCAGTAAAAATGCAGCATTTATTCACTGTCTACTATGTATAGAACACCACACAGTGAACAAGTTGGTTAGATAAGACGCATTCACTGACCAGTAGTTCACAAGACAGGGTGACTGGTGGTCTAACTCCCGATGCCGAGGCAGCGTGGCCTAGGGACTGGGAGCCGGAGTAGGCAGTGTTGCATCCCAGGGCTCCGCCTTACCGGCCACGTCACTTTACCCAAGTTCCCGAATCTTGGTTTCTTCACCTGCAAATCGTAGTGATGCCTGCCTCTCAGTGTTCATGTGAGGTTCAAATGAAATGACATAGGCCAAGCACCAAGTACAATGCCTGGTTTCTAGGAACTGTCATCACAAGGTGGGTTGTAGCAGAATGTAGGGTAAGTGGTGCAGACGTACCGTGAGTGTGGTTGGTTGAGGAAGGCCAGGTGGAGGAAGTAGGAGTTAAGGTCACTTTTGAAGGCAAAAGGAGTGGCAAATGCAAAATTATTCATATGAATTGACATCTAAAAGAAAAATTACAATTCCTTTATCTAGAGTTGCAGTGCCCATGGGGACTTAACGGGGTCTCTGTGTTAGAGTAGCTGGCCATGGGAGGCTTGACCGAAGACAGCAGTTTATTGGGGCTGCGTATTAATCTGTGTTCTGTGTGTTACTCCACAGTCTGCATCGACAGATCATAGAGTCCATTTTTAAAAATTAGTTCAACTGCAGGGAAAGTTTATCTCATGGTTTAGGAGAAAGAAACTTTTAATGGGAAAAATAGTGCATGAAAATCATAATAATAAAATTAAGACTTATTTTTTATTCATAAATATTATTTCTGAAAGTTTTCTTAATTGTATATTGAAAGTAGAATCCATTTTTAAAAGTCTTAGAGGGTATCTCTTGTACCTTACCACATGAAGCCTTTTTTATATCCAGCTTGCTACATTCATTATAATTTCCCTATTTAAGGCCAGTTAGGAGAAAGGACAGTTTGAATTAGTGAAAAACATACATTATAGGCTTTGGGGGGGAATTAGTGAAACATATACATTATAACAGCTTTACTGAGTATAATTCATATACCATATGATTTCTAAGCTTTTTTATTGGAATATAACTGACACGTAGCATTGTATATCACCTGTTTTACAGGGGCGGGAACTGAAGCTGAGGGAGGTAGGTGATACTCAGTTCTGTATGTTTTACACAATATACAGAAACAACTGAATGAATAACATAAGTGCCTTCATAATTTAGTAAGAAGTTATTGACATCCATCTATGAATAAAAGCAAACATTATTTTATAACAGTTAGACCCGTTCTTTATAATCGTAGTGCCAATGCAGTTCCATTGTCAGAAACATTGACGGAGATGCCCGCTCAGCCGCTTACGTGCACATGAGGATAATCAGGAGATGGCGTGAGTGAGCAGTGACGTGGAACTTCAGCAGGAGCTGGAACTGACGTCAGAGCTGCTCGCTGCCTCTGCCCCGATGCCCTCGGTGGGCAGGCGCCCATCTCTGGGCGTGCTGGGCTCCTGGCGCAGCATGCCTACCGCCACCACTGCTAGCGGGAGTTGTGTTTGCTCTCAGACCTGTTTAGGCCAGTGTGCTTGTTTTTACACTTATGTACATTAATTAAAATATTACCTACACCAATGAAATATGAGCGAGGGAAGAGAAGTGTTTTTCTGTGACCTAAGTGAAATGTTTTCGAAAGATTCAGGAAAGACACATTGCTTTACATTTTCTTCCATCTAACTAGGTAGGAGGAAGTCAACTGTAAAATATTTAGGGGGCAGTCACAATCTAGAAAGATTCTGTTCCGATATTGTTTCACAAGTTCTTGACCATTACAGAAATGGAAACATAAGTGGTAGATGCATTTGGTTGTGATTTGCTTATGAACTCCAGTCAGCAAACCTATGAAAATAAAAGCCATGCTCCCACCTGCATCAGAAATTAGCAGGTTAATGTACATTTTTGGTTTTGAGTTAAAATGTTTCAAGTATATATATGTCATTTTCTCCTTTAACTTTTTCCACAGATGTAGTAATTACAAATCCAGATTAGAGAGTACTTATGTATGGTATTTAATTCAGTAGCCAAATCATATTTAAATTTTATATGGTGACATTTTAGAATTTTTGTTTGCTTTTTTGTTTTTAAAATTGACTGTTTTATTATTATAAAAAGAATTTTCAGGTACCGCCTGGATACATTGATTTAGTAAATAGATTTTCTAAAAGTAAAATTTTTCTAAATCAAGTAAAATTATTCCATTTCTTTCTCATTTTGTTTCAATTATTTTATTATCACTCAATTTCAACACTTTAATGTCTCTTTCCCTCCCACCTTTGCCATTACATAAAATAAAGCTGCTATTTAAATGCATCCTTTATAGTACCTTGCTTTATAAGTGAAGAGTACTTTTGAGGTATAAACAGTGTTATAAGCTTGGATTATTGATGTTTCTTAAATCCGGTCAGAACTGCCCCTTTCCACACTTCCTGCCCGTGCGGCACCACAGTGCCGTTCGGCAGTGGCAGCGGTCAGTGTGAGGCCAGTGAGTGGGCGCTGGGTAACCCGTCCCCAGCCGGCCACAGCAGCTCTCTGTGTAAACATGGCAGAAAGACCAGCTCTGGGATGCCTGCTGCCTGCAGTACAGGCGACGGTTGGGGGTGGGGGATAAGCCTCAGGTAAGTTTCCTCAAATAGCCACCTGGTGTTGAGTCACTCTTGCTTGACCCTGTTCTTACCTGGGAGATACGGTAGCAGGTGATCTCAGCATAGAAAAGCAGACATGACCTTTGCTACAAGCACAGCGTTTAAAAGCTGTAGTAGTAAACACCATTAAGGTCTTCGCCGCCTGATTATTAGTCTCACAGAAACCTCCGAGGCCATCAGAGGACTGGGGCTGGGGCACAGCTACAGGTCAGTCACTGTCAGAAGCTCCCTTAGTTCCAAAGGCTATTTCTTGACATTGTCATCTCACAGTGGAGATGGGGTTGCATCTTATGTGTAATAAAGTCTATTTATTGTGCCAAATGTGTTAAGGGATTAGGAATTGGCAAGTTTCAGGAGTGTGAAAAAGGAAGAAAATTACTGCCTTTCAGGTCTTTGGAAAAGATTTGTAGAGGAGGTAGCATTACAAGAAAAGGAAGAAGTGACCAGAGTGGCTTATGGGAGAATTATTCCAGGCTTAGAACACTTCCTGAGAGGCAGCAGTGGGTGACTGAGTGCAGCGGGTCGTGGAGGCCTGCCTGGGAGACGGTAGACGGGCGTAGCTGAAGAAACACGTGTTGAATGCAGCTGTGTATCTGGTGCTGAAGGTAGAAAAACAAGCAAGAATCAGTCCAAGATCTCACACTTTCCTTAGTAGCGCAGACAAGAATTATCTGCTAATTATAACATAGTATGCTACGTGCTTGGCTAGCAGTGTGAACAGAGTGCTTGGAGGGACGGGGAATGCAGTGGTTAATTGTGAGCGGTGGGGAAGAGTTCACAGCCAGGTTAATTTAGACAGAGCAGGACGAGCAGAAGGGGAACAGGGCCTGCGAAGCACAGGAGCAGCGAGAGCAACAGCGCGGAGGGCGGGGTCGGGTCCATGTGACGCTGGGGAGTTGGCGGGTGTGTGGACACGATGAAATCCAAAGTGTGGATAAAGCACTTTTCCCTGTTAATTAGCCCTGTTAACTGTGCTCGTCTGCTATTAGTCACTTCAGTTACTCTTTCCCTCCACAGGAGCTGATGCAACAGAATGGGATTGGTTACGTGTTAAACGCCAGCAACACCTGCCCGAAGCCTGACTTCATCCCCGAGTCTCACTTCCTGCGAGTGCCTGTGAACGACAGCTTCTGTGAGAAAATCTTGCCGTGGTTGGACAGGTCTGTCGATTTCATCGGTAAGTCGCTCAAGTAATGTTAGAAGTCCTCTGGTGTGGGTGTGCCCTCCCGCTCCGTCCTTCTCTTTTTCTTTAGAGAAAGAAGCGTATTTCAGAGACATCGAAAGTCTGAAACAGCACAAGGTGCTGCGGATTCCATTTGGTGGCTGAGGTGATGTGTGCGTGCCACGCTCTCCCAGGGGCCTGGCCACGTTCTCGCTGACTGAACACTACCGAGGTTAAGCCTGATAGGATCTGTGATTGTGTGAAATCAGACTTTTGGGGTTACATATCTTACCCACTTTTTCAAATCCTATAAAATACTTTGGAAACTTTGGGGGCTTTCCTTACTGTTTTGCCATGCTGCTATGTTTTTCCCAGAAGAAAAGTCAAATCCTGTGAAAACAAATCGTGTTACACTCAAAGTCTTTGTGTCAAGAGATTTCTAAGCCTTAGTCAGTGCCAGTAATTTCAGGTAGTGGTGGATCTAATAAAATTCTCTCTCACACACACACTCACACTCACACACTGTTGCTCATTTCTTTGGCGTTAGCTGTGACATGATCTTACCGGTGCTGTGATGTCAGTCCCCGAGCCACCCCACCCCGACTCCCAGCCTCAGGTGCTGTTGTGCCATTTGGTGCGGCAGGGTCCAGTCTGCTGTTGTCAGTTGGTGATGTGTGTTTGCAGTGTGGTCTTCGGGGAGAGTGGGGAACAGAGGAGAAATACCGCTAGCTCTTGAGTAGCATAACAGGATTGACTCTTGGTGTTCCATATGCGGAGTTTTTGTTCCTCCCCCACAAGGCACATAAATTTGAGCACTATATAATTAAATATTCTGAGTTGGTTAACTGTAGTTTTTAAGTCTCTCCCTATATATACTTTCATCTGCAAGGGAAATTATGTAAATTAAGTCTCTCCCTATATATACTTTCATCTGCAAGGGAAATTTTTTATTTTTTATAGGTTTTATTTTATTTTTTTTAGAGAGGGGACAGAAGGGAGAGAAACATCAATGTATGGTTGCCTTTCATGCACCCCAAACTGGGGACCTGGCCCACAACCCAGGCGTGTGCCTTGACTGGGAATCGAACCAGCGATCCTTTGGTTCGCAGGCCGGCGCTCAGTCAGCTGAGCCATACCAGTCAGGGCTGCGAGGGAAATTTCTGAGATAATGATTTTAGAACTTTAGGTAGTTCTGAAACAATTTTCTTTTTTTAAGATTCCAGATTGCCAAGAGTTTTCATCTTTTTTTTTTTTAATTTTTATGTATTGACTTTAAAGAGGGAGGAAGAAACATCAGTTTGTTGTTACACTTATTTATGATGCCTTCATCGCTCACTTCGTGTATGTGCCCTGATGGAGATCGAACCACAGCCTTGGAGTATCGGGACAGCGCTCTGACCAACAGAGCTACCCGGCCGGGGCCAAAGAGTTTTTATCTTTAATTAGGATGCATCTATGAAACCTCTTAAGATAAATAGCTTAGTTATTTCACATTTAAATAATCACAAACAAAACTCCTAAAATTAATCCCCCCATTGTACTTCTAGGAAATACTCAGCATATCATTTAGTTTTTGCCTCTTTAAAAGATAACAGTTATGGTTAATGTGCTCATCGCCTACGGCATCGATCCAGAGACATTTGGCTCTGGTCTCAGATCAAAAGTGCAATTTCAGAATCTATTTAAGAGAACCTGATTACATTAAGTCGTGACAATGACTAAGCGTATGGAGCATTAATTGAAGAGAGACTGTGAATGACTTTGCCCTCAACTTACCTTCTTCTTTCATGGGAGATACTGGTGTCACCTGCCACTTTTAATTCCTCCGAAAGGAACTTCACTGTGTTCCAAGTTGGTTAAATACGCACACACACACACACAAACACGCAATGTAATTTATTTGTAGTATCTGAAAATATTTTCACTTGCTTGACACTGTGTACTAGGGCCACCATCCTCATCCCATTGAGTAATTCAGGGAGAATTCTCCAGCCCAATTTCGGAATCAGGCCCTTGTTCGCTGTGACTGCAAGGCAGGGCATTTTGAAGTCATGGTTGGTCACGGCAGAATATATAATTAGGAGGCATACCCTTGTACCAGGAGTTACTAACTTATAGACTCGTAGGTTTTTTATTATTTAAATTTCAGTAAGTTTCTGGGCTTCTTGAGAGAGATCAGGTTTTTTGGAGTTGGCCTTTATTTGCAGTTAACGAAGACAGCAGTGAGTATGGTCTGTCTGCCTGTCCATGCTGTGGGGCACCCCCAGGCCTGGCTGGCTGCTTATACTGCCTCTGGCTTCCTCCTCATTTGGTGCTGCCCCACACCAAACTCAGGACTTTGCACGGAGGTGATTAGCATATACTTTGGAGCCAAACTGTATTTCAGTCCTGCCTGCCTTAAGTGATTTTGGGTAAGTTACTTAAAACTTCTCTGTTCCTCAGTTTCCTGAGCTGGAAACTGAAGATAATGTATCTACCTCATAGAGATATTGTGAGGATTAAAATAGATAGTGTATGTAAAATACCTTGCAAAGTACCTGGCTAATAAATAGTAGCTATTTTAAAAATTATTATGAGTCCTTTTCTTTTTTCTTAGAGATGTACTCTGTAGCCTCCTTCTACTACCTTCTTGTTAGCCTTTGCAATGTGTTGTCCTCCTTGGCTCCCCCTTACCTTTTACATCTGTTATTTTCTCAGCCTTTGTTAACCTTGATTTCACCCTGAATTGCTGTGGTTGCCACTGGCTTTTCTAAGATTGCCAGTTTCCACCCTCATTGCCGTCTTGTTCCTTGTTCAGGAAACTGCAGAGGCTCCTGACCTGCCCAGGAGTCCTTAGCTAACACACCCAGACCCTCCAGCACCTGCTCCTGAGCAGCGTCCTCTCTGGTTACTTCCTGCGCGGCTCGTGAGTGCCGGCCACCGTGGGCCGTTCGGGGGCCGTGTGTCCCGTAGAGCTTTCTCGCACACACTTCCCTCCTCCCTGCCAGGTCTGTGTATGTTACTTCCTTTGCTTGAAGACTCAGTTTAGCACTCACTTCTGCCAAGGAATATGTTGTAATGAACCCCGCTCTGGTATAATCACTTTTTTTAAAAATACGTCATCAAAAGAGTTGTAATTGTAAAAACAGTGTGACGTGCCAAAAATTTGTAAAACAGAAAAATCAAACCTATAACCTCAACATCCTAACACATCTGTTATCATGATTTAAAGTTTTTTTTCCAACCTTTTTCAAATTTTTTAAAATAAAAATTGCTTTTTAAATGTGTATCAGCCAGCCAGCCAGTATTTACCATGTGACCAGTGTTAAGTCATTTGTGGGGAATTTTAGAAGCAAGTCCCTTCTAGGTCCTTGTAATCTAGATTTGAGATAATTATTTAAAATAATGAGAGAATATTGTCAACATTAAAAAAACAAATTTTAAACCTAGCCTACCTCCAATAAGAATTTAAAGCAGTTTATAGTAAGAGATTGAGATCAAAAGATACACATATTCACAGACATACATATTAAAATGGAAGAAAAGGGCAGGAACCAAGTAATATGAGGTAGAGTGTGAATTACAGTTACCTGTTGAAAAGCTTAGCTTTGAGCTGCGTAGCAGCCAAGGTGAAGGGGAAGTACTGAGAGTGGCGTGGGCTAAGTGCCACTGCACAGCTGAGAGCGGGGAGAGGACTGTGCAGGCCCCGGAAGGCACGGGGCTTCAGAATGCGGGTTTGTGTGGTAAGTTACAGAGTACCTGCCAGTTTCAGTGTTGCTTCCTACTCATTTGTTTTATTGTGTTTGATGTCCTCATTTAAAGGGAAGATGCTTGATTGTTCACACACTATTCAAAAGCCCTGTAGTGTTTTGTACATAATGAATAATCATATACATTAGAAATTTGTCATATTTATAACAGAGGTGGTAAGACTGGAGAAGCCTTGAATTATTCAGCCGCCAGGGCCCATTCCTTGAATATCTGTTAGTTACCAGAGGTTTAATATAAGTACATGTTTGATAGTATCCACTAAAGCAGGAATGAACAGGGGAGAATTGGACTCGGGGGCCGCAGCTCATGGCGAGCACACACGCAGTCGTTTAGAATTGAGGCAGGCATGTACTGGTGCAGTGGCGGCTGCCTCCAGGCTGTGTGGGATGGTCTCACCCACTCCCACAGGAAGGCTCCTGAAGCTCCCAGCAGTGAGACAGGGCAGCGCGGTTGCCGAATTGCCTTGGTTCTTGGCTCCGACAGTGTCCGCGAGTCACTCCGCCACGTTACGGGTGTGAGGAGCATGTCGTCAGGCAATGACTCCTGGATCTCAGGGAAGGGGTAGCACCTCTTGGTGACTTAGTGACTTACTAAACCTGATTTGTAGTACATTTTGGTTTTCTTCTTAAATTCAGCAAATAAAGTTAAGTCACTTTATGACATAGAGAAAAGTCTCCTGATGAAAAACAGGGATACTACAGGTTCTATGAGTCAGCATTTTAAAAGTAGCTTGACCTGGCATCCGTTCGTGTTGAGATGTGACACCATGGTGATGGAGTCTGTCTGCCGCCCTGCTCTTAAATAGCAATGTACGTCACATGTTTGAAATGAGAAATATTTTGAAAAACTTAGTATCTCATATCAAATTATTATGTTGTACACCTATGTCAATTATATCTAAAAACTGGGGAAAATGTAATATTTCTTAACTAGGAAAAAGTAGAAGTGATAGTCAACATGGGTACAAGATATTGCTACACCTTAAGATTTTGGATGTTATTTTCTTTATATTTTTCTGTACTTCTGAATTTTTCTACACTAAACAAGTAGAATCATATAATCATAATTCGGACTTATACTCTGGGACAGTTATTAAAATAATAATGCAAAAAATACATGAAGGACAGTACTGAATAAGAGTCAGTCAACCTGAGTTAGGGGCAAACTGCTTGTTGACATGGCTGGACCTTCACTGTCCGATATGTAAAAGGTGGGGAGATCATCTTCCCCTGCCCCCTTAAAAGAATATTAAAAGGGAATATCTGTAAATAGATGAGGCGTACTTTGAGTTGTCAGATGAAAGACACTGACCCTTCTTGAATCTGACCCATACAGAAAAAGCAAAAGCCTCCAACGGATGTGTCCTGGTGCACTGCTTGGCGGGGATCTCTCGTTCCGCCACCATCGCCATTGCCTACATCATGAAGCGGATGGACATGTCCTTAGACGAAGCTTACAGGTAAGGACAGGAGCATGTCCTGTGTGGCTGCCCGGAAACATGGCGAGATGTGAGTGGGGTAACCAAAGTAAAGCTGGTCATGATTATTCTGGATACACTCTTTACAGGGGACTGGGTTTTTAAATGGTCTTTCCAAAGATTGGAGAAAAATGCATTTTTATAATTTAGCATGAATTCTCCTCTGACATGTGTCAGATGTGTCCTCAGTTGCTTTGTACGCTTCAGGTACAGCAAATCCAAACAGATCTCTATCCTGTTATGTGAGTTTATATATTTTCCTAATTGGGAATGTATCATTTATTCTAATTAAATGTGAGGAAAAAAGCTCCAGGTGACTACTCAGAATTTCTACTCTGCTTCAGACTTTGTCATTTTCTTTTTTTTTTGTTTTTTTTTTAAACAATTTTTAAAGTCTTTTATTTAAAATTCAGGGAACATAAGTATACAATCTTAAATCATAAATTCAGTTTTGTTTTGTTTTTTAAAGATTTTATTTCTTTTCAGATAGAGGAGAAGGGAGGGAGAAAGAACAATGTATGGTTGCCTCTGACATGACCCTCACTGGGGACCTGGCCTGCAACCCAGGCATGTGCCCCAACTGGGAATCGAACCGGGACCCTCTGGTTCCCAGCCTGCGCTCAATCCACTGAGCTACACCAGCCGAGCCAGACTTTGTCATTTTCATTGTAAGGAAGAAACCTAATACATGCAAATATTGCCAAACTAATAATTGTCAGACCTCATTTACTGTGTAAAATCTCCTACTTCTGGAGTTGCCCAGATTTTGCAGTGTGTAATTTTGATTGGGTTCTCCCTCCCCTCTTTCTCAGAATGGAGGGCAGGCAGGTGACAACGGCCTGCCTAGGACTGGGGTTTTCTTTCATAACTGGAGAATCTGAGTTCTCTGTGCGTCTTATTGGATAGAGGTGGTTAGTCTTTATGTGATTAGGAATGAATAAATAGGGATGCACGGAGCTGGCCTGTTGGGGACTTTTTCTTTCAAATTGGGAAAAACAGAAATGATCTGCTTGAACAGCTTCTATTTGAGGAAGCAGGAGGAGGAGATGGGTCCTCCCTCTGGCTGCCTTAGCCCCGGCATCTTCCTCAGGCTCTTCTCCCTGCGTTCCTCCCATGACACGCAGAAGCCAGGAGAAAAGGCACCCTTATGTCAAGTACAAAGTCTTATTATGAGAACTCCACATTCATACTTGTTACAGTTGAGCCAGTCATATCTAGCTTTGTTAATTTGCTTTAAGTTACTTGACATCCAAGGAGTTTATTTTTTATTTTTCTCTTTCCTTATTCAAATGTAAATTTTCAGTGTAGTTTCACTCCTGCATCTTCTGAAGAGTGTCCATGAGGGCCAGGGGTCGCTAGAGTGTATCTAAATCTCTTAAGTGCCTTTATTTCTGCAATGAAACGTAACAGCTATTTTCTGCTATTGTCGATCCCTTGATGAATCTCCTTTAACATGATGGTGACAAAAACGAACTTTAGACCTGGTTTTGAATCCCAGTGCCATAACTTAGTAGCTGTGTGATTTGGGGCAAGTCACTTAAGGACTTCAGTCCCTACATGATGGGACATACTGACCTGACCTAGAGTGGTTTTGAGGACGGAATGAGATAATACGCTTAACTTGATTTAAAGCATTAGCATAGTGCTGGGCGCACACGGACACACCACTGCAGCTGTCGTGTGGAGAATAAAGAGAAGGAACTCGGAAATGCGTGCTTTCATGCTCTGGCCATCTGATACCCTCTTTTTTGGTCATTAATTTAAAACGTGAGCTGTCTTGAGGAAGTCACTTTGGGGACTGTGAGAAGGCATGATAGTGGGAAATCAAAGGTGAAAAGAAGCTGTTACACTGCACTTCTTTCTGATGGTAGCACCAGGGGTGGGATGGGGTGGGGGTGCATGGTGGTGAGGAAGGAACCATTTCATTGGAAGCTTTGGGTCCTTGAAAATAAGGAGACCGAAACTAGAGCTTTTGGGACCACCGCCCTTTCTAGCATGTTCCAGAGACATGTTATAAAGCTCCCCCCAATGCAGAGGCTCTTCTGTTCTCTACCTGGAGGTGTCTTTCTAATTAAAACAATTATCTTCCAAAGGTATTTGGGAAGATATGTCTAATAATTTCCTATCTCATTTGTTTATTTAATATTCTTAAGATAAAGAGTAGTCATAAAATTCAACGGTTTTTTTTTTTTGTTTGTTTGTTTTTTCCTCTCTTCATAGATTTGTGAAAGAAAAGAGACCTACTATATCTCCGAACTTCAACTTTCTGGGCCAACTCCTGGACTATGAGAAGAAAATTAAGAACCAGACTGGAGCATCAGGGCCAAAGAGCAAACTCAAGCTGCTGCACCTGGAGAAGCCGCATGAACCTGTCCCTGCCGCCTCAGAGGGTGGACAGAGAAGCGAGATGTCCCTCAGTCCACCCTGCGCCAACTCTGCTACCTCAGAGGCAGCAGGGCAGAGGCCTGTGCACCCTGCCAGCGTGCCCGGCACACAGCCGTCCCCGTTAGAGGACAGCCCGCTGGCGCAGGCACTCAGCGGGCTCCGCCTGTCCGCAGACAAGGTGGAGGACAGCAGTAAGCTCAAGCGCTCCTTCTCCCTGGACATCAAATCCGTTTCGTACTCAGCCAGCATGGCAGCGTCCTTGCATGGTTTCTCCTCATCGGAAGATACTCTGGACTACTACAAACCTTCCGCGACTCTGGATGGGCCCAACAAGCTATGCCAGTTCTCTCCAGTCGAAGAAGTATCGGAGCAGACTCCAGAAACCAGCCCAGACAAGGAGGAAGCCAACATCCCTAAGAAGCCGCAGACTTCCAGGCCTTCAGACAGCCAGAGCAAGCGATTACATTCAGTAAGAACCAGCAGTAGTGGTTCCACCCAAAGGTCCTTTTTGTCTCCTCTGCATCGAAGCGGGAGTGTGGAGGACAACTACCATACCAACTTCCTTTTTGGCCTTTCCACCAGCCAGCAACACCTCGCGAAGTCTGCCGCCGGACTGGGCCTCAAGGGCTGGCACTCAGATATCTTGGCTCCCCAGACCTCCACCCCTTCATTGACCAATAGCTGGTATTTTGCCACAGAGTCCTCTCACTTCTACTCCGCCTCAGCCATCTACGGAAGCAACGCCAGTTACTCTGCCTACAGCTGCAGCCAGCTGCCCACGTGCAGTGACCAAGTCTATTCTGTGCGCAGGCGGCAAAAGCCGAGTGACAGAGCCGACTCCCGGCGGAGCTGGCATGAAGAGAGCCCCTTTGAAAAGCAGTTTAAACGCAGAAGCTGTCAGATGGAATTTGGCGAGGGCATCATGTCAGACAACAGGTCGCGGGAAGAATTGGGGAAAGTGGGCAGCCAGTCTAGCTTCTCGGGCAGCATGGAAATCATTGAGGTCTCTTGAGAAGAAAGACACTTGGGACTTCATTGACAGTTTTTTTCTTGTTCACACACACAAAAAAATTCCCTGTAAATCTGAAATATATATATGTACATACATATATATTTTTGGAAAATGGAGCTATGGTGTAAAAACAAAAGATGGATCAACGCAATTGTTCTCAACATCTGCATTTGAGAGACCAGCTAATATTTCTCTCAAGGCAAGTGGAAGGGCGATGCTAGAGTTCCCGTAGACAGATAAAACCGTTACATGCAATGAATTGCACATCCTCTTGTTCTTACTAAGTCGAGTTTTATTTGGTGTTGGAGGACAAAATCCCCTCCCGTGTTCATGTTGTGCTACAGAAATCTCCAGTACTAGTCTTTGTCCCTTCCTCCCATAGTGCACCTTAGCGCTGAGACTGAGCCAGCTTGTGGGTCGGGTGGGTAGACCCTACTAGGGACAGAACCTAATGGTAAATCCAAGAGAAACGATCACATCCAAAGCTGATGCACAAATCCAAGATCACCGGACAGCTGAGTGATTCGCGCATCATTCTCCTGTTCAGACCATTAGGGGCCTTGCCAAGATCTACTTTAGAGCAAACCCAGTACCTCAGACAGAAAGTCGGGGCTTTCACCACTACCACGTCTGGGAGCCCGTTTTCTCGGCATTGTCAAAGGGTTGGTAGCTAGTCACACTTTTTAGACCAGTTCAAACTGTCTATGCACAAATTTCCAGTGGGGCCTGGATGGAGGTGGTACTTTCCTTCCTTCTCAGCTTCATGAAGAAAAAGAAGGGAAACCATCTAGGATTCAATGTAACAGCCAGGAATCTAGCAGCTAATGATTTTAAGCTAAGGTTGGGAGGCTAAACAAGTCTGCCTCCCTCTTTATAAGTCAAAGAATTCTTCAAAATGGGATTGGTAATCCTTTAAATGAAGATTAACTTGCTTTAAAGCCAGATGTGAGTTCATCTGGACTGTTAGTAGAGTAGCAGCACCTTCAGCTTCTCAGCCAGAGCAGATGTTTTCCATTTGTTTCATTGCACAGATACGTTTTTGGGAAAACAATAAAGTAGACTTTTAAGGGAAGCTACCAAGAGGGAGCAGGATGAAAGAAGTTTGTAAAATTGCTGAGGAGAAGCAGGAAACTTATTTCTCAATGGTTATTTTCCCCTCAGCATGTGATGAGGGTGATTATTTCTATAATTTCCTTAGACTTTTAGATTTGCTAAAATCAGGCTGAGAGAGGCTTTAGTGAGCAGGGAATGTTCAGAGTAAAACATTAGGAAGGGTAGGAGAAGGTGGCTGAATTTTGTTTCATTGAGAAGAGTGGGAAGCCACAGCCAAGCTCTTCTCAGAAAGTACCCTCAGTGTGTGTTCAGTGGAAGGGACATACCAGAAGCGGGGATAAAGGTGGTCTCTCAGTCCTTTACCTACTCTCACCGTGGGGTCAGTCCTGGCAGCTGAAAGTAGGCAATTAGAACAAGTACACAAGTGACAGTATAGATCTGCTTTTAAAGTCCTGGCTTGGGTTTTGTCATGTACAGTATGGTCCTCCTTTGAAGCCTTAATTCGCGTCAGCAGCATTTTCTATTGGGGGTGGGGTGTTACCATTGGTCTTTACTGTAAGTGTAGCTGGTTGCTGACTCATATCTCAGGTTTTTCTATGTTTGAGAAATGGACAGTCTTTTGACAAGGATGTGACTTAATGTTTCCTATGGTGACTGCTGAAACCAGCATAGAACGACATGACTTGATCGCAACAACGTGACCGGTGATGCACAGATAATGTGCTATGTGATATGGGCTTAAATTGAAGGCAGAAAGAGTGTAAACGGCACAGGGAGTGCATTGTTACCATGTTGAAAGAGTTCTGTTAGGTCATCTGAGTTCGTTTTTTTCATACCTTTAAATTTTGGATGTAATCAGACCTTCTCAAGGTTTCACACAGTAACTTTTGATGTGTTAAGCGTACACACACAAATGTGTAACAGCTCACTGCTTTCAGAGTTTGGTCACAGCTGCTGAACATTTTTAAGAAATGAAAGCAATAGCTCCAATGTTAATTATGTTTCCAGAGGGCGAGGGGACTTGGTTTAGATGAGATATCTGGGCAGAAATTTGCCTTCCATCATTTGGAATTTCTCTTGACCATGGTCCCCTTCCTTCTTGTGACTGTGATGCAGTCATACACTACAACCTGTAGTCCTTGATCGTTAATGTCAAATAGTCAGTTCTTGGAATCGAGACCCCCATGCTGAAGGGCAGCCTGCGGGGTGTGCCGGGGCACGCGGGCGTCTGCAGGCAGCGGGCGGCCACCTCTCCAGCATGCGCACCCAGGGGAAGTCCACTGGGATGATACAGAACGGTGATATTAAAGAGCAAAACTAGACTTCTGTGTGAGAAATGCTGGGAAATGGTTTAGGACATTTGTAAAGTTAGGTGGAAAGACTGTATAAATGTTTAATATGAATATAGTGTTCTTTTGGAGTAAGGCAAGCTGTTGAATGGTTAAATTGTGCATTTCTCGTGTTGATGTGTCATGTGTGTTCATACGATGAAATAAAATCAAAACTGGTACCTGTTTATACTTAAATTGAGAAAGGACCTCTCTTTGCAGCTGTAAACTTGGTGGGAACAGCAACGGCCAAGTGGTTAAAGGAGCACTGGTGGAACCTGCCCCGCTGTCACGGCAAAGAGGACTTAGCTCACCATAAAATGGTGAGGCCATCAGGTATACTGTGTGCTGTCATTCACGTGAGAAACCGTGGGTCGTGAGCAGTTTCACGCCAGCCCTCATTCTTTCAGGCCTACACCAAATGCACACTACAGTGTAGAAACCCAAGGCAATGGTAACTATTTGCTGACTGAACGCATCCAGAATAAGCACAGCTCAGGAAGAGAAAAGACCAGGTACACATCTGTGGTGCGCTGTAATGTACGTCAGTGTTGTTACACTTCTGGTAGGGAAAAACGAGGAGGAATAGCTACTGAAGGTCTGTTCTTCATTCTTGCCACGTACACCTTAATGACTTCTCTGCTCAGAAACGACACTGGGCACGATGACTTAAGAGACTAGAAGCTTAGTCTCTCTGGTTCGTTAGTGAGGAATTACGCAATGAAGGAATAAAGCATTTACCTTCAGTGCAAGCAGATGGCGTGATGACGAAAATAAGAATCACAGGCGAAGTCATTTAAGTTGGTTGTGCAAGGTTTCTGGGTGAAAGATTTAAGAAGATTTAAAAATAAGAAGGATTGGGCTGCGTGGGCGGAGACCAGAAGAGCTGCCTTGGCAAGGACCTTGCAGAAAAACGGAGGCGTGACGAGAATAGAGGTGGCACACACCTGCCTCCAGATGGAAGGTGGCAGGAGGGACCTGGTGTTTCAGGGGGAGGCTCAGATGAGGTATAGGTGTTGGGAAGGCCTGAAGGTCACCTCCCAAATCCGTTTTAAAGGCAGGCAGATTTGGGGGGTGAGCAGGCTAGTGTTGGAAGGACTAGTTAGGGCCTGAGAACTAAAATGTAAGCCAAGGGTTAGGCTAAGGGGAAATAAGGTGTAAATGTGAAGAGTAGGCTGTGCATAGTGGGACTATTTGACAAAACTGTTTTTATCCTTAAAACCTTTACTTCCATTTTATTTTAAATACTGTTGGGTTTTGTTTTTCTGACACTAAAGTAGGAATGTGTTAGGTCTTCCAAACAAAATTTGTCGTGGTGCTTTTCTCTGAATATTATTCTTCCACGTCTATAAATGGAAGAGGGAAGTTAAGTTATTTCCAGCATTCTGTGGGGCCCATTCATCTTTGTACAGCATAATTATACTGGTTATATCTTGAAAGTTGCAAAATCAACTGGAAAATGACTTTTCACTTTTACATCAACTTTTACATTACTTTTACATCAACTGCGTTGATGTAAAAACAAGTTTCATTCCTTTCGTTACAGAGTCAGTTTGAAATGCTTTGCCACAGGAAATGCAGACCGTCACCTTGTAGGAGGGTTAGTGCAGCCACGGTCTGAATGAAAAGTACTTGCTTCACAAAAGCTCTCAGGATAGATGGTGCCTCACTATGTAATAAAAGGTAACAGTCATCATTAACGCCGTCAGGCCTCACGGTGGCATGACGCAGAACAAGTTCCTGAGAGTAACAGGTGCGTGCATACACACCTGCATACCACACGAGACACAGGTTATGCTAGGAACCAACCAGATGTAGTTGCTAAAAACGTTTTGATTTTTTTTGTCTGAAACATGAATAATTTATCGGTTATCCTTCCCTTTTGTAGCCCTGACACTGGATGCCTTGTACGTGTGTGAGAAGTACAATGTTACTTGTAAATGAGTGAACAGTGACATCTCTGGGGCACTATGTAGCTGGTAACCGAGGGATGAAAGTCAGGGTGCAGGAAAGAAAAGCGAAATTCTCAAATGATTGAGAAAAATCTTACACCTAAAAAGTCTACAAGAAGAAAATTTTTTACTTGACTCTACAATCTTTAGTGTCAACATTTCAGGTAACTTCCTACTGAATACTATATATCTGGGCTTAGCTGAGGCATGAAAACAAGTTGGGCAGAGAAAAATTTCAATCTAGAGTTTAATACAGTGTTTGCTCACACCCTCAATTTCTGAAGATTCCTGGTTTTGCTTTGGGACTTGCTAGAGGTAATGCCAAAGCTCAGTAAATTCTGCAAATCAACACAGAACCAGTGGCACATGTCAGTTCCCCAGGGCTGCTGGTTTATGTAACCTTGGAAATGGCATGGTTGTAATACCTATAATGTACCTTTTTCGTATATTAGAGGAAGAAGCAAAGAAATTACTAGAGAATGACCAAAAAATAAAACAACAACAAAAAAAATCCCACCCCACCTCATTTCCTGAGTGCACCCCTATATTTCAGGGTATGAAGTCCTCAAAACTCATTTCATCAAACATTCACTCTGGCAGAGAGATAAGTTAATAACAGAAAACTTTGAGGGAAACCAAGACATGAAATCCATGTTAAGCCGCTCATGAAGTCTACATTATCCCATGCTGTTAACCCCACAAATCACTTTGACAATTTACATACAATGCAAGGAGTGAAGGTCAGCTTCTACAGACCTACTGCAGCTAGTCAAACAAGGAGTCTGCATTGTAGGGGCCTGTTTGATGGTGTTCGTAAATACAGATAAACTAACAAGCAAAACAAATTCGTAAAAGGAGGGAGCCATGGGACACCAAATTTATGATTACCAAAAAGAAGGAAAGCAGCTCTCCCTCAGGAACTCAGAATTCAGTCACTACGCCAAGACCCGCGGCCACTGCTTGGAATAAACAGGTGAAGATGGTCCTCGTCACGACGAGAGTTTCAGAATTGCAGGCTTGGACTCAGAGCTGGAAGGACTTGTGCGCCCATCCAGCCCAGCTTACGCTGTAGGGAGATGGACACAGGTCCAGGGGAACATGACTTACCGAAGGTCAAGGCTGCAAACTCCGAGCCAGGGCTCTTCCCACAGCTGCGGCGGCCCCCTCACTGTTGAAATGTGCTGTAGTAGCCAGATAGGTCATTGGATATCATTACCCAACAGACATCTAGCATAACTGTTTCTTGAAATAACAAATCATTCAGATTCTCAGAATCTGCTGGAAAAAGTACAATATTGAGGAGGGAAAGGACAGGTAACACCAAGTTACCAGAGAAGAATCACTAGGAATGATACAAAATAAGGGGGTTCTTAAAGATACTGACCTTAAGCAACTAATTACAGGAGTTGGTAAAAAGAGGCCCAATTCCGGTGTTTTTTCCTCACCTAAAGTCATGGGGCCAGTAGTTGGGTGAAGCTGGGTAGAGCAGAGCCAGTACAACTGAAGCCTGCAAGCAAAAAGATGGAACCAGCATCTGTCTCACCAGAACCCACGCAGGCCTCTCCTCTAAGCCTTCGCCCCTGCTGCAGGTGGCCTGAAGGAGACGCTGGCCCGGGGTTTGGAAGAGCAGCAGGCAGAGATCTCTGGGAGCTGAAGAAGCTGTGGGCCCAGCTGCTGCCCACAAGATCCATGAAATGTGCATGAGATGCAACATGGCCTGACCGATAGCAACTTTTAGTGAGGAAGCATGGTTGTCACATTACTTCCACTGACAAATCTCCTGCACATTTGTCTTGTGGCCAAACTTAGCCAGAGATAAACAGGAACTGGAATTCTGGGAAACAGTGCAAGTCAGCCGAGTGGACGACACTACAAAACCACCACACAACATAAATATTTAATTAACTAGAATTCTTTTAAAAAATATTGAATTTACCTATTGTTCTTCTCTGCTGCTCCCCAGTCATAAGTAGCTTACCTCGTTAGGACTCAAATCTCTGAATGCCATGTTTTGTCTAACTCATTTTATTATGTACATTGTGAAGTGCAGTGAGGGGACTGGCACCTGAGCCCTGAGCTCTGTAACAGCCTTGTAGACAAGCAGCCCTTCCTTCTTTGAAAGCTACAAGCATGTCCTTGTGTTCAGAGCTGGGTCTGTATTCTCCAGGAACTCGAAAACAGACCATGATGGTAATGGCTTTAAAATGCCACTTCCTGTCAGTCTAGGGGAAGGAGAGATGAGTATTCTTTGTATGATATTTGCACTTTTCTGTCAGTTTGAAGATTTAAAAAATGAAGTTAAATAATAATGAGAGTAGGTGGGATCTAGTATAGGCGTATTAGACAGTAAACGGTATTATGAATTAAAATATTCAAACAATATAAAAATAAATAGACAACATGAAACAGTATGCAAAGAAAGATCGATGGATTGGAAGGTAGTCCGGAACCAGATCTCTGCTGTGTGGAATGTAACACGTGGAAGAAGGGGCAATGCACGTCAGTGGAGGGAAGACACGTTATTTGATCAATATTGCTGTCTTCTCCTCCATGGCATCTCCTGGATAACCTGAGCTATTTAATAGGTTTCTAAGTTACAGAGCATCTTTCTTGATTTGAACTCTCTAATGAATTGCTCTAGGTATGGTTTATGGCCCCATTAAAACCCTGACTATCACCAAGAAGATGGAAGAATCCCAAACTCTTTTTATGAAGCCAACATCATCCTAATCCCCAAACCAGATAAAGACATAAGAAAGACCAGATAAAGACATAAGACATAAGACAAAATATTGGCATACCACATCCAGCAATACATTAAAAAGGTCATACACCATGACCAGGTGGGATTCATTCCAGGGATGCAAGGATGGTACAATATTCGCAAATCAATAAACGTAATACATCACATAAACAAAAAGCAAAGACAAAAATCACATGATCATATCAATAGATGCGGAAAAAGCATTTGATAAAGTACAGCACCCATTTACAATAAAAACACTCAGCAAAGTGGGAAGAGAGGGAGCATTCCTCAACATAATAAAGGCCATATATGAGAAACCTACAGCCAACATTATACTCAATGGCCAAAAACTTAGAGCTTTCCCACTAAGATCAGGAACAAGACAAGGATGCCTGCTTTCACCACTTCTATTAAACATAGTATTGGAAGTCCTAGCCACAGCAATCAGACAAGAAAAAGAAATAAAAGGCATTCAAATTGGAAAGGAGGAAGCAAAACTGTCATTGTTTGCAGATGACATGATAGTGTACATAGAAAATCCTATAGACTCCACCAAAAGACTATTCGACCTAATAAGTGAATTTGGCAAAACAGCAGGATACAAAGTCAATATTAAGAAATCAAAGGCAGTTTTGTACACCAGCAATGAAATATCAGAAACAAAAATCAGGAAAAAAAATCCTATTTGATACAGCAACAAGAAAAATAAAGTACCTAGGACTAAACCTAACCAAGGATGTAAAACACCTGTACTCAGAAAACTACACAACACTGAAGAAAGAAATTAAGGAAGTCACAAACAAATGGAAGCATGTACCATGCTCATGGATTGGAAGAATTAACATCATCAAAATGTCCATACTACCCAAAGCAATTTACAGATTCAATGCAATCCCTATTAAAGTACCAATGACATATTTTACAGATATAGAACAAACATTTCAGAAATTTATATGGAACCATAAATGACCCCGAATAGTTGCAGCAATTTTGAGAAAGAAGAATAAAGTAGGAGGGATCACAATACCTGATATCAAATTGTATTACAAGGCCACTGTAATTAAAACAGCCTGGTACTGGCATAAGAACAGACACTGAGACCAATGGAACAGAACAGAGAGCCCAGAAATAAACCTAAGACTCTATGGTCAATTAATATTTGACAAAGGGGGAAGAAACATAAAGTGGAGTAAAAACAGCTTCTTCAACAAATGGTATTGGGAGACCTGGACAGCTACATGCAAAAAAATGAAACTGGATCACCAACTTACACCAAACACAAAAATAAATTCAAGGTGGATAAAAGACTTAAATATAAGTCATGACACCATAAAACTCCTAGAGGAAAACATCAGCAGGAAAATATCAGACATTTCACGCAGCAACATCTTCACTGATATGTCCCCTAAAGCAAAAGACATAAAGGAAAACAAATGGGACCCCATCAAATTAAAAAGCTTCTGCATGGCTAAAGAGAACAGCATTAAAATGGAAAGAGAACCAACTATATGGGAAAACATATTTGCTAATGATACCTTGGACAAGGGCTTGATCTCCAAAATATATAAAGAACTCACACGACTTCACTCTAGGAAGACAAACAACCCAATTAAAAAATGGGCAAAAGACTTGAACAGGCACTTCTCTAAAGAGTACATACAGAGGGCCCAGAGACATATGAAAAAATGCTCAGGCCCTGGCTGGTGTAGCTCAGTGGATTGAGCACGGGCTGGGAACCAAGAGGTCCCGGTTCGATTCCCAGTCAGGGCACATGCCTGGGTTGCAGGCCAGGTCCCCAGTGAGGGCCACATGACAGGCAACCATACAATGCTGTTTCTCTCCCTATCTTTCTCTCGCTTCCCCTCTCTCTAAAAATAAAAATAAATAAAATCTTAAAAAAAAAAAAGAAAAGATGATCAGTATCACTAGCTGTCAGAGAGATGCAAATTAAAACCACAATGAGATACCACTTCACACCGGTGGGAATGGCTACCATAAATCAACAAACAAGTGTTGGAGAGGATGTGGAGAAAAGGGAACCCTAGTGCACTGTTGGTGGGAATGCAGACTAGTGTAGCCACTGTGAAAAACAGTATGGAATTTCCTCAGAAAACGAAAAATGTAACTGCCCTTTGACCAAGGAATTCCACTGCTGGGATTATATCCTAAGAACCCTGAAACACCAATCCAAAAGAACCTATGCACCCCAATGTTCATAGCAGCACAATTTACAATAGCCAAGTGCTGGAAGCAACCTAAGTGTCCATCAGTAAATAAATGGATCAAAAAAGTGTGGTACATTTACACAATGGAATACTACGCTGCAGAGAGAGAGAAGGAGCTCCTACCCTTTGCAACAGCATAGATGGAACTGGAGAGCATTATGCTTTGTGAAATAAGCCAGGAGGTGAGGGACAAATACCATATGATCTCACCTTTAACTGGAACCTAATCAACAAAAGAAAAAAGCAAACAAAATATAACCAGAGACATTGAAATTAAGAACAATCTGACAGTAACCAGAGGGGAAGAGGGAGGGGATAATGGGGGAAAAAGGGGAAGGGTTTTCAGGAACTACTATAAAGGACACATGGACAAAACCAAGGGTGGGGGGTGAAAGCAAGGGAGGGAGGTGGGTTTGGCTGGGGTTGGGGGGAGCGGTGGGGGGGGTAAATGCAGACAACTATAATTGAACAATAAAATAATTTTGAAAATAAAATAAAACGCTGACCATCAAAAGGCATTATAAAGACAAACTTTTTCCACCAGCCTGGGCCAACAAAGGTTAAAGGTGTAGCTCCCCGCTCCTGGCACATTGCTTCCAATTTCTCCATGGCCCCCGAGCACCACTGTGTGTCCTCAGGCTGATGTCCCCACCCCACCTTACTCATGGGGAAAGACGCAGCTGTGCCCAGGAGAGCAGAAATAGCAGCTGAGGGTTGACCTCGGAGAAAGGTAGATGGTACCCTGGCCTCCTCCTGGGGCTCTGGTTTCTATCTTGCCTTTCCAGCTCAGAGGGAATGAACAATCTTGGTATTTTTTTGGTCCTTAAAAATCCTAGAAGCTGTTGTTTTCCTATGTCTGAAATTTTTTAAATTATTTTTTTTCCATTTAGCTTAACAAGTCCATGTTTCTTTTGTCATTCAGAATGTAGTTCAGAATGTAGTTCAGAATACATTCCATTCTGGACCCCATGGTAATCCGCTGATCTTTCTCTGCATACTGTTTCAGGCTGTTTGCTTCGGTTCTACATTTTATTCTGGGTTCTAAGAACACTGTAAGATAGTATCTGATTAAAATCCAAGACTTTTTAAATTCAAAAATCCGAGAAGCAGATAAAGTTTACCTGAGATATGTTAAGGGAGATCATCTTGAATCTTATAAATATCCCCAAGGCTGTTTCTGACCGAAACACGCCCCTGAGGTTTGGAAGAGCAAAGGGAGCACGTGAGACCTGCAGGAGACCCTGGCCCCGGGCTCCCCGTCACCCCTGCTCTCTGTCTCGGTTTCCCTGCCTGCATCTGGTCCTACGTTCCATTGCTTTGCTTCTTCAGTCTTTTTTTCCATTAAAACATTTATGATGTGCAAAGTACTGCATGAAGTACTTTTGTGGTTACTCAAGTTGCTTCATTTCCTAAACTCCTGTTGAATTCCAGCAGCATTTTGAGTTTATTTCTTCAGAGAAGCAGGGCAGGGACTCTGCAGCCACTTCTGTGTCCCCAGCACATCGGACGGGCTCCGTAAGTGCCTGCTGAGCGAGTGCTCTCAGGTGCCCTGTCAAGGCCTGGCCCCACCACAGGCTTGCCAGGCCAGGAAGACGAATGCAGGCTAAACCGTTACCGAAACTGGAGCCCGGCCAGGGCTGATGTAATGAAGGAAACCTACGCTATGCCTCAAGGAAACGAGGTATCAGTGGGGAGGATGAACCGCTGGGGGTGTGCAGAGGGGGTCAGCAGTTTGCGATGAGGACACACAAGGGACCCCACAACCTGACACATAGCGGGAACACCAGTGTTTCACCGGGGCGGAACGAGGGGGCCCCAGACGAAGGCCTGCCAGGGCGGAAACAGGCAGGACAGTAACGACACACGAACCGGGTTAAATTACTTCTTTATGTGGACAGCCTGTAACCCAGCGAGCCTCGTGAGTAAACGTTCACGGAGGCATCAAGGACACAGAGCTTCTTAAAATATTTTCCCCCTTCTCTCCATATTTTCACTCCACACACCAGACTAGATAATATACACTCTCAATTACAAAAAAAATTAAACAAAATAAAAATAATTCCCAATGCAGAGTTCTGTGAAGAATTCCTAATAAGCCATTCCAACTTCAGGCACACTGAGGACGGGTTGGGTTCACTTTGCAGAGGGAACTGCATCAAGGAAAGGGGGAGGAGGGGCAGAGTCAGGTTTCCGGGCCAGTGGGGCTGCTTCGCCTCCCCTCGGCCAGCTTCGAGCCCTAGCCACATCCCACGTGGTGTGACTTTGGTTCTAAATGTCCTCAGGGTACCGGTGGCACCTGGCGGGAGGGGAGAAGCGCCTCTACAGCTTGAGCTCTCGGTCTGGCTTCATGCTGAAGGGCTCCAGCCGCTCGGCCTCCGGCAGCATGCTGTTGAGCCGCTCCATCAGGGGCACGGTCTGGTCGATGCCCATCTGTATGCGGCGGAGGATGGCGGACATCTCGTTGACTTTCTGGATCTGCTCGGCATATTTGGCATATCTTTTCTGGCGCTCTTGCATGAAGCTAAAGAGAGTTTCTACAGAAAGATCTATCTGTAGAAGGAAAAGAAGTGAAGTGCATTAATGTAGTTCAAACAAGTCCTTTCAAAAGTGTCAGGTGATCAGCACGCCTGACATGAGTGGACACAGCTGACGTCACGTGGGAGCTCCTGAGCTTTAGGGGAGGCACTGGGGGGTTAACACACTCTTCGAAGAAACCCTTACCAACCGCAGCCGCAGAACCGTCTTTGGAGGGAGATGAAGAGACAATTGTCTCCAGCTCTGTTTGGGAATGTGAGCCACTTACACCTTGCTGAGACCCTGAGATTTCTCTCTACATGAAAGAATCCTGGGCTGGAAACCAGACGGACCCAGGGTTGAACCTGGCTCTGCCACTTGGGTTGACAGTAACTATGCTTTGTATCTCAGGCCTCTATCTGCAAAACAACGGACGAATTCCAGAGCCACAGGGTTGCTGAGGGGATAAAATAACACGCAAACACTTCTAGCACGGCCCTCGGGGCGGCACAGAGCGGCTTTAAAATGTGCTCTTCATGTCTCCCGCTCTTCCCCAAATGGCTGCAGGTAGGCAAAACTGCAGGAAAGGAGTGGCTCTCCCTGCCAGGACCAAAAATGCCAACCAAGGCTCAAGTCCATACCCTGTGAGGCAACCTGTGAGAACGGCTTCATGGACCCTCTCCCCCAGTTAAACAAACATTAGGCTCTGGGCTCCCTTTCTGTGACCTCTTGCTTCCCTTGGTGAAGTTCTTTGCAACCTACCATCTGGATAAAATAGCAGGAGGAAATGTCCAGCATGCTGGATGCCTGTACCCCCTCCTCTGAGTAGACCCCACATCCACTCCCTCCCCTTTCCTTCCCCAATCAGAGAAGAAGCAGTCAAACTATCAAGATTCACACTGTCATCCTGAAGTTCAAATGCCACTCTGCCCTCTTCTCATCTACTCCAGAAGCATGCCCCTTCCCAACCCAGAATCATGCGAAGTGCTGGCACTCAATCCTGCTACCACAGAGCCTCTGAGAATGGTGTGATCAAAACAAAACAGAACTAACAGGTAAGAAACCAAAGCTAACCCCAAGAAAAAGAACCAGTTCCATTTTCACATTGTGTCTGTGTGGCGAGGGCTGGTGACGAGGCAGGTGTAAGAACTTAGTGCACGATTTCTGGGTTAGCTCTTCTCTTCCTTTCTCATTCTCAAATGCCTCGGGGACAAAAAGACAGCGAGTGGGAGAGGGGGTGCAGAAACATCTGAATGGGAAACCCCAAATAATGTGGAAACGGCTGATACCTTCAGAGGGTTTTCTGCAACCCTGTTCAGTCACTCAGCACTTTGGAGGTAGTGAGCCAGTAAATGACCATGTTCCTAATAGCCAAGCGTCAGGCCTTTTTAGGATGGCAATTCAATCCAGCACCTAGAAATACTCCACCTTCTGAGACACAGTGGGAGATGTGGGAGCCAGTTGGAATCCTCATAACAACCAGCCGGGCTCATTGAACAGCCTGCTCCAGAATTCAGAACCTTCTCGGGTTATCACGTTGCACTTGGCAGGGCACTCCTAGCCCCTGTGTTCCCACCTCTACCAGACTAGACGCGCCTCTAGGAGTTCATCTGAAATGGCCTCTAGGGCTCTGATTTATCCTCTCTGAGGCCCTTGGCTATCGACCCATTCCCCCTAATTCATACCCGTTCAGACAGTTTTTATAACCCTCCGAGCAAGGTATCTGTCCAAATGGCATTCACTTCCCTACACACTTCCACACCCAGCTGGGGCCCATGTTTAATGTGGCCAGAGCTTTGTTCAAAGCCACATCATGTTTCATGCTTACGTGAGAATACATCATTTAAGCATGCTGTTCATCCATGCTTATAGTATGTTTTTCAAGAGCCAATTCCATAACAGTCCACAAAAGAAATAAAATAAAATAAAACCACAGGGGAGGTTGAATGACCTCCAAGGTCTCAGAGTGACAGAAACAAGATCTCCTTAGTCCACCATCTTCCTTTCGTGTGTATTTCCTAAGCAAGGGAGCGCACCATTAGTGATACATGAGATTTTAGTTGGAATGTGGCTTGGCACTAAAGAACATCCAAGTGCGTGATGGAAAAGTCATTGCCTTAAGCCTGCTGCCATTTTTCCTGAATGCTGCAAGGAAGTCTCAGTTTGGTGCAAGTTCAGACTTTAATACCTGGAAAAGTGCATAATAAAATTGGTGATACCCGTTTCTCATGTCCTTTGCTCTCTTGAGGCAAGACTATTCCCTAATCCCTGTCTTTGTATGTGGTGATGAGACCCAGTTCAGACTTACTGTCGCACACCCGACATGACTCTAGGCAGTGAAGTCAGTATCCAATGCAGTTCTGGATTTTACCATTTTGACAATTTGGGACTTATCCTTATTCACCTTTCCTATTTCTATTTTTGGCACAAGGATTCTAGAAACATGAATACAATATAGTCAACAGACATCACTGAGTACTACAGGGTGCACCATGAAAAGCCCTAGGTATACAGACTCTGAGAACCAAAACCATTCACACCCACACAGCTTAGTGTGTATTATCCACTTCTTTGTTAATGTAACTTCGCTATTCCAGAAAACTCAGGCCCAGAAAGAGAAATGTTGCAAATAACTTTTGTTTCAGGAACTTCCAGAAACACTATTTAAATGTTATAAAGAAAAAAGGGTGTTGATTTTCCAGTACAGAGAATGACTGTTCATTCTCCACAACTCTGGCCATGAAACCCTTGCTTTGCTGTGGCCACATGACTAAGTTCCAGTCAGCGGAATGTGTTACGTGTGTGGAAGTCTCTCGCGCAGGCTGTTAGCGGGCACACACCCTTGGTATCACCTCCTCCTTGTCTCGGCCCCTTTCTTCACCTGCTGTTGCTGGGACGTGGATGCAGCCCCTTAGACCACAAGAATAACTGAGGTCACATCGTTGGTTCAGCAGAGCAGAGAAGCCGGGGTCCGTGAGGACTTTTGTGGCTGGGAGCAGCACCAGGCACGGGAGAGAGGACTCACTCCCACTCCCTCTGTGACTCCGGCTGAATCTAATCTTCTCCTGACAGAAATGAGTTTGAGAAAGTCCCTGCCTTCAAGGAACCACATGTTTACTCTCAAACTCATACCTCTAACCTTGTCCTACATATCCGATACTGGTTTTCGTGTCAGTCCATTTCAAAGGACAGGTGAAAAAGGTGAGACAACTTCGGGGGTCTCTGCGGGCTTTACTGATACAGCAGATTTCTGCAGAGTGTGCGCAGAGCTGTCCCAAACACCTTGTATGAATGTGACAGTCTGTGCCCACACGGTCAGGCCACTGCCGGACAGGGGTCCGAACTATCAGCACGTCAAATCCAGCAATGTGCAAGAGGGCAATACACCCTAACCAAGTGAGGCTTATCTCAAGGATGCACGCTTTTTCAGCATCTGTAAATCAAAATAATCTGCCATTTCAACAAAATAAAGGTTAAAAATCATACAGTCAATTCAATACATGCGGAAAAGCATTTCAACAAATTTAATTATGAATAATTTCAGCAAACTAGAAACAGAAGAACAACAGCCCTCTATCTTATAAAGGGCATCTATGAAAAACCTACAGCTAACATCGCAGTTACTGGCGAGAGACACTCTGCTCCCTAAGATCAGGGCAGGGCAAGGGCGTTCACTCCCATCACTTCTACTCAATACGGTACTAGAGGTCCTGGCCAGTGCAATAAATCAACAGATGGAAATAAAAAGCACAGGAACTGGAGAGGAATGAATTCCCAAGGAGGTATGAGTGGAACTTGTCTGAAGATTGTATCCGAGGGCACTGTTAAGCAAATTGGACTACAAGTCAGGAAAAAAAGGGCAGGTGGCTGTCAGTTAACCAGACAGTTGTCTGAAGAGGCCCTTGTTGAAGGCCTGACACAGTGTGGAAGGGAAACATAATTCTGGTCAGTTCTCACACCACTGTGAGGATTACAGAGGCTTCCAGCTCATGACCAGTATCGCCCTACAAATCCAAATCCGATCCTTTGTCTCTGATGCTCACTGCTGTCGAATGAGCAGTGGCTGTCCATGACACCCATGCCCACGCCGAGGCTGCACACCTGCCTCAGGAGGGGCCCGCTTTGTGGCAGCTCCCACCCTGCCTGAGCTGAGTGGCAGAACGGGACTCTGTTTCAAACTCATTGGCTGAAATACTCAATAGTTCAGCCCCGGCCAGGTGGCTCAGGTGATTGGAGTGCCATCCCGTCAAAAGGCTGCAGGTTTGATCCCTGGTCAGGGCACAGACCTAGGTTGCAGGTTCGATCCCCAGTCAGGGTGTGCATGGGAGGCAATCAATCAGTATTTCTCTCTTACATCAATGTTTCTGTTTCTCTCTCCCTCTCTCTCTCCCTTTCGCCCGCCCCCGCTCCCTTCCGATCTCTCTAAAATCAATAAAAACATATCCTCAGGTAAGGATTTAAAAAATATATTTAATAGTTCGCATTCTGAGGTGCAGCCCAAGCTTTTACCTCAGGTGGAAAATGACCATCGAGACCCTTCAATTATTTAGATATTTGGAGGCATTGCTGAGCTCAAGTTGAGTGACTCAGAGTCACTTTGAATGGAATGGGCTTCTCTCAGAAGAGGAGAGGGCCTCTATAGAAGCAATGAAATAAAGAATTAATGTGAGGCTACGTAACCAACCATTCTAGCTTTATGACCAATACTGTATATATAGTTTGCAGATGAAGACAGTAGTGTCAAGCAGAACTGGGGTGGAATCTTGGTACCTGTGACCTTGAACCAGTTACTTAATCTCTTTGAGCCTCAGCTTCTTCACCCTTAAATTGGGGCTAGTAATCATACCTGCCTCACAGGTTGATGTGAAGAGTGATAACATGTACAAAACACCTAAAAGAGCCCCCAGAAAAACAGAGCTCCATAAACTATAAAATTAACATAACTGAAACAGAAACTACATCTAGAAACCTCTTCTACATGAAGAATGGAAAAGCAAGGTAAGAAACTTAACAAATAAGGGCAGGAAAAAGGGCCGGCATTTTGAGGTGTCCAAGGAGACACCGTCTTTCTCTGTTGTGCAGCGGGGGAGCTTCCGGGCGTGACTCATCTCTGTTCTGCTGGCCGTCTTCACGGTTTTCGCAACCACTCAGGTGGCAATCTACCATTGTGTGCTTTTTGCTGACATGTTTTATTTTTTTCTAAATTTCTGCTACTGAAAATCTTACAACAGAGTTACATTACTCACCCCAAAGTTTCCCGACAGAAACATTTCATACTACGTAATAACCGAAATCACTATTTGCCTACAAGTCCTTCCCTGTGTTTTCGGTCTGTAGGCTCGGCCATGAGAATGAGTAACTGTTACCACTGTTTGGTGTTACACAACATGGTAAAATACAAATTCAAGTGTGCTGACATGTGTATTTCTTTTTCAAAAAATATTTTGACAGCAGACAGAAGAGTTTTAATATAACTATCTTCTCCAACAAGAGCACAAAGCTTAAAATTTTTTGTTACATAAAATTTTCTGATAAAGTAAGTTTTGATGCTGGTGTGGGACAGGTTGGTCATCCTTTGGAAGATGGCTAAATGCTTGATATGCCTTCCTTTTCAAAGACAAGGTAATCTTTTTAAAGCAGCGATACGTATTACAAAGGCCTATACTTTTAAGTTAGAAAAGATGCATGATACAACAGTAAGAGCCTCATATAGATATCGTGCATCTTCTAAATTCTAGAACCTAAAGTGAAGATATGTACAAGACAGCCAAAAGACAAATGAGCAGGTAAACTGTTCCACAGTTAACAGAATTGAAGTCTACATGATCGATAGGCTGTTGCTTTTCCTATCTGTCCCCAAGTAACTTAGGTTTACAAGAAATGGTAAAACAAAGAAGACTGCTTACAGGGGTGTCCAACCCGTGGCCTGTGGGCTGCATGCAGCCCAGGATGGCTGTGAGGGCCCCCCAGCACAAAATCGTTAAGTTACTTAAAACATTATGAGATCTGTGTGTGTGCGTGTGTGTGTGATTACGTGTTGCAATGTATTTAACGTGTGGCCCAAGACAACTCTTCTTCCAGTGTGGCCCAGAGACGCCAAAAGGTTGGACACCCCTGGTTAAGGACTTAATGGAGACCACATTTAAAAAGTCACTCACCTCTCCATCCTTTAAAAGTAATTTTCAGCTCTTAATGTGATGTCTCTCAGTTAACTTAAGCCTCAAAGTCAATTTTTATTTGGTCTCAATAGCTAGTTCATTTTCTCTGCACTCACCCTACACTTAAATGCCTGTTTCCCAAGGAGGTCAGTTTAGGAATATGCAGATGGAGAGGAGGGGCCACGATGGGCCAGGCCAGCTAACGGTGGGCTATCCAACCGTCTTCTCTTCTCGCATTCTGAATGCGGCCCCGGCTCTGCTCCTCCTGTGCACGGCCATCCTCTCTGTCCCAAAACGTAATGACTATACAGTGATATACAAGTCTGCTCTTTCACGGCAAGTTTTTCTGGTTAGAGGGGCTAAAAGAAAAGAATGGCAATTCATCCTGTTTTACAGCTATCCAAATAATGAATTCTGAGGTCAGTATCAATCTGTAGGGACTTGGCCATGCCTCCAATGTCTATTTGAAGATGGACATTTTACTGATTTTTAGCAATGTTGGCTCACCCCCACCCTAAGTCCTTGACATGGCTATAATTCATTACCATAAAAAGAGAGAAAGCTTGAATTTAAATCCCACTATTTGTATGACAAATCACAAACCGAGTCTCAGCTTCCACTTTTGTAACGTGGTAGTAATACCCTGCCAACCTATTTCACAGTAGTGTTATAAAGATTATAAATGAGGGGACATATACAAGAGTGATCTAAAAATAGAGCTATAAAACTGAAAGTTTACATTATTATAACAAATTCCACTGAATGGTCAAATATGCTTAGAGATTGGTTTTTCATAATACTAAAATAAAACTAAGAGATTCTCAGACTCTATGACCCCATTCAAAGGAAAATGCTTCAATACTTTACATGTGAAATATTTTCACATGTTCTGAATCTCAGAGCCACCAATTCTCCTGATTAGAGAGCAGTTAGCATAACTATGTAAATCAGTGCTGTCCAAAGGGCAAAATCTGATGTTGGAAATATAGCTCATTTCTCCAAAGAAGATCTACAAATGGCCAATAAGTAGATGAAAAGATATTCATCCCCAGCCATTAGGGAAGGGAATACCTAAACCACAGAGAGATGCTCCTTTATGCTAAGATGGCCAAACTAAAAAGACAGACAATAACAAGTGTTAGTGAGGACGTGGAGAAGTTAGAACTCTCATTCACTTTTAATGGGAATGTAAAATTGTGCAGTGCGTTGGAAAACAGTTTGGCAGTTTCTCCAGAAGCTAAATATAGAGTTTCTATATGACCCAGCAATTTTACTCCTAAGTAAACACCCAAGAGAACTAAAACATATATTCACACAAAAATTTGTATGGAAACGTTCATAGTAACATTATTCATAATAGTTCCAAAGTGGAAACAACCCAAATAGCCATCAACTGATGAATGTATAAACAAATGTGGTATATTCATACAATGGAATATTATTCAACCATAATAAGGAATACAATACTGACATAGGCTGCAACAAGGATGAGCCTTGATAATATCATGGTAAGTGAAGGAAGCCAGATACAAAAGGCCACACGATTCCATTTATATGAAATGATCAGAATAGGCGATCCACAGACTTAGAAAGTAGATTAGTGGCTGCCCGGGGATAAGGAGAACAGGAAAGGGGAGTGACTGCTCATTTAGACAGGGTTTCTTTGGGGGTGATGAAAATGTTCTGGAATTAGACAGTGGTGTTGGCTGCACACCTGTGCACTATACTAAGACCACTTAACTGTACACTACTATAAAAGGGGAAGTGGTACCCCAAAAGAGAGTTCTCAGCAATCTCCTGGAACCTCCATAATGGCCACATTTTTTTTTTTTTTTTTAAGATTTTATTTATTTATTTTAGAGAGAGGGGAAGGGAGGGAGACAGAGAGGGAGAGAAACAGCAATGTATGGTTGCCTCTCACATGGCCCCCACTGGGGACCCGGCCTGCAACCCAGGCATGTGCCCTGACTGGGAATCGAACCGGGACCCTCTGGTTCCCAGCCTGCGCTCAATCCACTGAGCTACACCAGCCAGGGCCACATTTTTAATCTCACTTCTGATTGGAGGCACCTTCTTCTTAAGGTGTTTCTTCTACTCTAAGAACCTGGTGCTTGGGCTCTGTTGCTCTGGCTTTTATCCATCAGCTACCTCCTGATTTTGTCTTTGACTCACTGGCTGCTTCTACTTCAGAAAGTAGAATGCCTCTTGCCACCAATCATAAATTTGGCACATTCTAGCCCACCCTCCTCCCCTTCACTTGACCTCTGTTGGGGATTCTGATGGATTATAAAAGTTAGGGTGTGCTAGGCTGCAGCACAAATCAGCGACACGTGTTCTGGCTTTGTGACCCTCCTCCAGGTCACCATTTCCACAGAGGGTTTGGGAGTTCTCTGTGGGAATGTTCTCTGGGATGCCTCTCTTACACAATGGACAGACAATGGGCAGGTGTCTCTGTTAAATACATCACAGGCTAAATGTCACCAGTTCCTACATACTGCTCATGTTGAAGTTACCTATTTCTGAAGACAACAGTTCGCCATGACAGCTTATAAGAGTAAAGTCTTGCCATTTATTCTCATATCAAACTTTTGATCTATAAATCAGACAAGAAGGGGAACAACTCTTCTCTGGCAAATCTCAGTCCATGTGGTCTCAAAAACAAAAACTGAAATCTGTACTAGTGGGACAATGTCTTTTAGGAATCTCTGTACATCACATTAGGATGATTAGGTAAAACACGGTATGTGGTATTCAGTAATTCCCTAGTTATTTTAATTAATGTAATAAAATAATGCATAGCAGTTACAACTACTATTAATTAGCTATTAAGTATCAGGCATTATACTATGTACTATATTGTCTTTATTCCTCACAACAACCTGTAAGGAAAACAGCATTTGTCCAGTAGAGATGCGGACCTGGGGATTCGGAGACCACAAATGTGCCCAGGGTCACAGCTAATACTGGCAGTGAAACCAGATTTTAGAGCCCTGCTTTTTCACCTAGTCTTCGTCTACCTTTTCTACAGAGCTCATCAACTCAAATGTTGATTCATTTCACTGAAACACATACCATGTTGAGTGGTATGTTCAATATGTTTTCGAACATACTGAACAGATGAACTTAAATGGCAATTTTTACAGTTTTCAAGTGCAGTGAAAGAATACTTTTCTTTCTAACTTCACCATCAATATTTATTTTCTTTAATAACAAAAATAACAAATTATCAGACACAGCATATACATTTATTTAAAAAAAAAACAAAATCCAGAGGAGACGGAAGGGATAAACTATCGTGAGCAGATAAACTTGAGTGACATGGTCACTGGCAAGGTCCATGTGTACCCTGTGTCCTCTGACATTGACTTGTACGAGCATCACAATCCTTGACTCCACCAATGGGGCTCAGACCACAGAAGTTTAGAGCGGCAGGGTCCTGAGAGAACATTCGGTCCCACCCAGTCACTGTACCAGGCCACTCCAGAGCGGCCAGGTCTACAGCTGGTGCTGCCAGAGCCAGGCCGGGCTCCACATCTCCTGGGTCCAAGGGCCACCACGTGATCTTACTGTCGACTGTCACGAGCAATTAAGTTGGCCTGTGACACTTCCTTTTCCAAAGTTAGTTCTACCTTGTCAGATGAGTTATAACTGTGAGTGAAAACTGTGGTCTAAAACAAAGTTTTTCAATACACTATTTCTGGCCATAAGGAAAACGAAGATTTACTGTTAATTCATGTCAAAATCAAATGACAAGGTCAAACCCAACATCTCCAAGTCCACTAGGAACAGAACCTGCTCAGGTGGACCTAGATCTGCAACTAGAAGCCTATCAGTCAAAACTGGGTGCAGTTTCTGCTTCCTTCTGGAATTACGCAAGCCTTCTCCAGCTCCTTATGAAGTCTGCCGTTTCCTGTTGCCCAACCACTGAACAATGGGCAGACTGTCGCCGTGCTCTCATTAATCACACCACAGGCTGAATGGCACAGATTGCCACATAGTGGATGTTTTGAGGTAACCCTGTTTCCTTTGTTCAAACAATGTATCTAAATGTCCCAGGAAAAAATTTTACTTGGGTCTTCAAGAGAATTGAGATACAGAACCTCAGGAATTTGAATTGCTTCACTTTGTTCCAATTATTATTTGATGACTTGCCCACCTTCCCCTTATGCCTTCTTATCCTTGGCAGTTATGTCTAGGTGGGAAGGAGGGAAAGAAATCTCAACACCTTTAAGTAGTTCCTCCTTTCCAAAGCTAAATATGTTCATCAGGCAGATTACCCTCTTCCTCCCCATCCTCCCAGAATAGGGCTAGAGTGACCCTGAAAGGCAGCGAACCAGGAAGAACAAGGAGGCAGGGTAAACAGAAGAGCGTGCCCTGGACTCTATGAAGACATTATTAGTTCGGGGCACACTGACACCTTGCAAGATCTTTTGCCTCCTTGAGAAGTCCCTGTCTGCTTTCTCTCTAATTAAAGGCCTCCTCTCTCTGCATTCCTTCCCGAGTGGGGCTGGAGGCACAAGGCAACTCGTGCAAGTCCCGTCCGCCCGTGGCTCTCTCAGTCCGCCTCCGTGACTGCCACAGCCCTGAGAGACCCTGGTAAAAGGGCCCTTCACCAAAAAAGTGGTGGGCGGGGAATGCAGAAAAGTTAGCCTCAAAATAGGTAGAACTGGAATTTTAAAGACATAAATGTGAGTTTCTCAGGGCTATTTAAAAAAATTTCCTGATTGATTTTAAAGAGAGAGAAGAAAGGAGAGACACAAAGAAAGAGAGAGAGAGAGAGAAACATCAATTGGTTGTTCCACTTAGTTATGCATTTACTGGTTGCTTCTTGTACGTGCCCTGACTGGGGATCGATCCCGCAACCTTGACATATTGGGACGACACTCTATGAGCTATGCGGCTAGGGCTTCAGGGTTATTCAAGGATCACGTCTGAAATACAAAAATATACTGTACAACTATGAAGGAAATATTACAAAAGGATACTGGGTCAGGGAAAGTTAGCATTAGGTACAAACATGGAGAGAGGCTGGGAAGTAAACCCCTTGCATTAAGGATTGAAGAGAATGAAACGAGAACCACAGAAAGCACCTGGGATCTCAAAGCTAGGTTTTAGATCTGGGTTTGAGTCCCAGCCCCAGTATTTCACAACTATGTCTCCTTGAATGGTCTACTTTTCAGGTCTCCGAACTTGTAAAGAATGACAGCTGTATCATTACTGTCACCACTACTACTCCCTTCAGAGAGGCATCGCAGTCACCATGTTGGCAGGTGGAGAGGGTGGACGATGAAGGAAACCTGAGAGCCACATCAGTAACCTGGACTCCCCTTCCCAATGTCCAGAGTGAAAGGGAAATAAAAGTTTGTATGACCGAAGTGACACATTCGATATTTTAGAACCTGAGCTTAGGTGATTATTAAACAATATAAAACTGGATTAACTGTGTGCTCTATAATTGCCTTATTTAGGCACCCACACCATCCATGAACACAAGCCCTCGGAGGAGAGAACAGGCCTTGCAGGTGGTGTGGAGATAAATATTTTACAGCTGAACTCCTCTAACTTGGCGGTGCCCAGCCTTTTTGGCACCAGGGACTGGTTTTGTGGAGGACAATATTTCCACCAGTAGGGGTGGGAGGGAGACAGGAGGCGGAGCTCAGGTGGTAATGCGATGGTGCCCACAGACGTGGAGGATGGAGGTTGGGGATCCCTGCTCTAACTTAAGCCTAAAAAATGGACTGGAGACCCCTACTACTAGGAGGAGGTGATGATGATGATGATGATGATGATGATGACGATAGTAAGAGACTATCGGTATATCTCAGTCGATGCCAGAGACTGTTCTCCTGAACAGTAGGCCGGATGACCTCTCCTGACACGTGAGAGCCTGTTCTCAAGCATCCAGAGGTTCACATCATCACGCACACAGAGAGCTGACGTGACAGCTCATCTTCACTACACGAGTTCACCCAGCGAACACTTCCTGAGCACCAGGGGAGAAATGAGGCAGGAGATGCCCTGTGACCAAGTGGAACCATGAATGTGTCGTGCACGCGCTGTTGGCATGTACTGCTGGGAGTACAGGGTTCATCAGGCAGCGAGGGGATCAGATCCTAGCAGGAGGGAGCACAGCAGAAGGCATGAAGCAGGAGTGGAGACCAGGGAGCTGTCTGAACTTAGTGGATTTTGGAGAAAACAACGATGATTTTACAAGATGGAAAGGCAAGTGAGTGGCTGGTTATAGAGACTCCGGTCTCAGAAAGGGTGAAAGAGAGAGTGTGGTGAGGTACTTTAGGCTATAGGAAGAAATCACTGCTGAATCTATGCTGTAATTACGCCATGAACACTTCTGCAGATTAATATCACCTCCTCCTTGGTCTTGCTGCATTTGAAATAAATGGCTTTTACTCTAAAGAAACCTTACACTCCTACAGAGTGCTTGCCCATTCATTACCCCCTTGCTCTGAGCGCACGCTGGCTGCCACCTCAGCTCTCTGCACGAGCCATCCCTAGGAATGGCTTGATGCAACCTCAGACAAGCGACCCGTCCTCCGCTCGTGTGTAGAATAAGCATGACCAGCACGCCTGAAGCCTTACAATATTAAAGTGCGGCCTGACAGTATGGCAGGAAAAGGTAACTGTCGCCTCAAGCCCTAGGACCTCATCCTTGCGAAATCCCTTGGGATTCTTGGAACCTAAAAGAATTAGAGATTTTTTTTTGAAGAGTATCAATCTGAAAGTGTCCTCCCAACTAACAAGAGAGACAGCAAATAAGTCCCCAGTCCAAAATATCCAGTTAAGTATGACAATGATGAGTCTGTTAATAATGCAGAGACTCTTGGGGACTGTGATTGTCATCGGTCCAAATGTTGGATACATTTGGGTATAGACAGAAGTTTGAGCAAGAGTCTCCGGCTTGCTCTGCACTAACACTAGGCAGGAAGTCTTTGTGTTCGAAGTTCCTTTCTGGTAAAGCCTTCCTGGCCCGCCCTCCCTAAGCTTTCCTCCCCACTGACACTTCGAGTCCCCTTTCCTGCTTTATACTTTTATACTGAGCACTTGCATTACATGCTGTATATTTTACTCCTTTGCCTTGTTTATCGCCTGTCTCGCCAGTGGAATGGAAGGTCTGTGAGGAAAGGGTTCTGTTTTGTTCAGTGACCTGTCCGTGGCACCTAGAACAGAGCCTGGCACACAGCTGAACGGGTTCATAAATGAGACAGACACGTAAAGGCACATGCACACAAAGTTCTGGAAGCCTGCTGTTATCTCAGCGAGTCAAAACTTGCAGTGCTGTGTCCTGGTTTTTTCACTTAATGTTAAAAGCTTAACAGTTTTCTTAATATCACTTGGTTTTCATCGATGAGAGGATTTAAAACAAGTGACATTTACCATGGAACCTCACACCACCTAGTCTTAATTTCAAGGTTGGGCTATATATGCATTTTAGGAATGTAAGTTCAAGGATAACACAGATGCTAAAAATGTAGCTCCAATTTTAGTATGACCCTGGGCACACGTGTAGTCGACATTTCCGTGTGATGGAGTTCTAGCTGGAGTGATGTACAATACCTACCGGTTTGGCCCCTAAGAACCTCCATCTGTGCTATTCACTTTTCCCCTTCTGGCAACTGATCCTATCAGCAACATGGTCCTTGGGTACGCCAGGAACCACCAGTGGGAGGGGCCCAGATCCCTGAACCGAACACAGGAGAGTCACCTACTGACCCGCCAGAAACATCTACCTTGGCATGAGCAGGAAACGACCCCGCATCGCGTTTCAGCCGCCACACACCAGAGTCTGCTTGTGGGTGTGGTCCCGCCCATCCCGCCTCGTGCAGCTCTCACAGCCTTTATTTTCTCCAACAGAATAAGAAAGCTTATGCTGAAATAATGGAAGAATATATTAAATTGTTCATTTAACAAACATTTATTAGATATTACTGTGTGCCAGGCGTTGTTCTCGGGATTGCAGCAATGCTCAAACTTGTTAAAATTCCTTGTTTTTCTTCCCTCAAAGAGATACGCGACAGGGAGTATCTTTTCCCAGCCCTACTTCTGGTTCTATAACACATGTGCCCTTAAAACCGCCTACTAGCTGGCTTACGGACACCAGTCTCTCTGCCACCCCTCACAGGACAAGCGGCTACACGGAGCTTCTTACGCTGCCCACTGCGGCAGACTGGAAACGAGCTGGGAAAGGCGAGCAACAGGGGCCCAGCACCTGGCACACGTGGCCAGTACTAGGGAAGCTGGCAGCGCCCGCTGTCTAGGGGCATGTCTAGGGCAGACAAAATGTGGGGGCGGGGGGGAATAAGGCTGCTGTTCACACATACTCACATGTCGGTATACAGAATATGAATGGAGTTAAATCTCAGAGCAGTCAAATAACTGGGTTTTGCTCATGCCTCGCCAAAAAACACAAGCCTACATTTCCAAAAGGCAAGTAATAAACTTGATTGGGCCCTCTTCCAGGATTTCTGCCTTTTGGCAGGGCAGTGCCG
The DNA here is from genome assembly GCA_004026765.1 of Micronycteris hirsuta. NCBI lineage: Eukaryota > Metazoa > Chordata > Mammalia > Chiroptera > Phyllostomidae > Micronycteris > Micronycteris hirsuta. The sequence goes on from PVJI01003208.1 coordinate 80,133, forward strand.
GTGTAAAGGAAGTGTGGGGCCAGGCCGAAGGAAGTGGTGTACGGCAGCCCTTACAGCCAGACAAACCAGGATAAGCCCAATCCCCCATCTCTGTTTCCTGCCACCCAAGGGACCAGTTGTATTTCATACCAAAAAGAAAGGTTGCCCAAAGGACAAGAAGCAGGGGCGGGGGGTGCGGGACAACACTATAATTATATTGTAAACTCTCAACCCAAAATTTACACCAGAGTCACTTGTAAGATAGAAAGAGAACACAAAACTTTCTTGAAATGCCTTGCCCTCATTATTCCAGTAAAAAGAAGCCCAACATCTCAACGTTCTTGTGAAAATTTGTAGTTTTAAATAAACACTCCCACTCCATTTTATAATTTGAGGTCAAGCAAGCAGCAGCCAATGCCAGGATATGTTTAAAGAAAGCAACAGGAATCTAACAATGCCATCATTTAAAGGAGATTCTCAGTTCAAGGTAGTAGGCAAAGGGCAATAGCCTCCCCTGGCCAATCATTCACAGGAACCAGGCTGTGAACTGAAGGAGATCAGAAGGAGCGCTTGTGCCAGTTCAGACACTGATTCTCTGTGCAACACTGTGAGCAACAGATTTAACCTTGACCAAGCTCTCCCCCGGGCTCATGGGAGGAAACATGGCATAGGAAGTCAGGCCAAATGTTTGGAAAACGGCTCCAGCTAGGTCTTAAATACTACAGTACCATCGACAGAGAGAATCCCTGCCTAGCTCTGCGCACAGACCCCTGAACGGTAACTCACACCTTCAAACGCCAGATGAACCGCTTACTACCTGCATGAAAAGGAGTAACTAAAAATGAAATGAAAGATTCCAAAGTAGACATAAGTCGTATGAAAAGCAGAACAGAGGACTAGAATCGGGAAGACTCATCTAACATCTTAATCATTAACTGAGAAAAGCCTTGGTCGGGCAAGTCCCTAATAAACTCCAAAGACCTTGGTTTCTTTATTTGCATAATCAACTAAATTAGAGAAACTTTAGGGTCTCTTTATAATCCTATGTAATCATATGGCTTTTTAAGGATTGCAACTCTTTTTCACCTGTTCATCTGAACCTCCCCTTCAACGCTTCACAATAGTTCATGCTAAAATAGCCTGGCTTATGCCCTGGCAGGGGGCTCAGTTGGTTGGAGTGTCCTCCAGTACACCAGAAAGGTAGTGGGTTCGATTCCTGACCAGGGCACACACCTAGGGTGCAGGTTCAATTCCTAGTCAGGGCGTGTACGAGAGGCAACCAATCAATGTTTCCCTCTAATATCTCTGTCTCTCTCTGTCTCTGTCTCTCTCTCTCAAATCCATTATACATTAGCCCGCTTGTCAGTGCAACTAAGAATGAAAACACCGAGACTCCTGGAATCATACAATGAATTTAGTTTCAAGGCCTTTAAGCAAGCACATAATAACTGTAACAAAACAAACCTAGGGGCTGTAGCTTCTTTAGGAGGTATTCTAATTTATTTACACATTGATAGCAACTAGAATGAGGCAGAAATGTGATCTAGGTCACTGGCGCGGATTGCTTCAAATGTCTCAACTATGTCTTCCTGGGGCTATGTACTTGCCACCACCCTTCTTCCCTCTACCCTCCTCGCCCCTGGGGTAAAGCACCCACATTAGGGGGTCACATGTCTCTTTACCTTTCATTTAACCCAAATTTAAATGACAGGTGTGACCTAAAACTGAAAGTGTCTGTCTGTCAACTCGAATCCTTAAGTAGAAATGAGATAATCACAGAAAATCCTGGAAATAATAAGTATGTAACTACAGCCTAGAAACCGAGAACAAACCATTTGCTGTCACCCCGTCTCACATTTCTCATGAACCTTACTGAGGTGGACACTATTCTCACTCCCATTTAAAGAAGAGGTAACTGAAATTTAAAAGAATTAAGTAACTTGGCCAAGGTCACACAGTTAGTTAGGGGGGACCAGGACGTGAACCCAGGCAAGGAGGCTCTGCAGTCTGCACTCAGAACCGCTATGCTAAATCACCCACAAACACAAGGCAGAGGTATTCCTGCTCAACTGAGCCCTCGGTGACTCGCAGTGCTCACAACTGTACCACTCTGCAGTGGTCACTCTCAACAAATGACCTCACCTCTTCTTCCGAGAGAACGCACAGGCTCCACAGGTGTGAGTGACCTGTGCCAGGTACCCTCTTTTCATAAACTTACCCATATCCTTCGTTTTCTCTCAAAATAAACAACCCCCGTCTCGTCCCCTATGAATCCCTTCTCAATCTTTTATCTTTGATCTCTTCTGTCTCTTCCCCTTAATCTGTAAACATGTTCAAGTATACTACCTTCAAAAAATAAAAATAAATAAAAACAAACCCTCCAATTATCTTCGCCCACTCTTAATTCCATAACTAAGGCCACTCTCTCACTCTGTGACCCTGGACAAATGACTTTCTCTAACAGACTTCAATTTCTGCACCTAAGTAACGATGGCACCGGCCCAGGAGGTCTCCAGGGGCCCCTGACTCCAACATTCCGCAGTTCTCAATGCAGAGAAGACCGCCTGGACCAGGTTTAGTTTCTTTACTGCGCCCTGAAGCCCCAGAGTCAATTTTCTTCCAGGACTGCCAAGCTGTTCCCCCAGCCAGCAATGCTCTCCTCATTCTCTCCATTCATCTCCATTCATTTCCCAAATCCTGGCTCTCCTTTAAGACCTAGCTAACTCTCACCTGCTCCAGGACAGCCTGATCTTTAAATTCTTGGAGAACTTCAATTGTAGACCACAACTGAGCACTCTCCATCCATAGTGCCTTATCTTTCCTATTACTGTTCTGTGTAGCTTTGTTCTCTCACCTAGGTAGCTCTCAGCAAGCAGGGACTTAAGTCACGTTTCTCTGTAACTCTAAAGGACCTCACACTCAGTGGGTCCTGTGCAACAGGGGCTCAGCAGTGCGAGTTGGCAGACTGAGGGGTCGTGATCCTACAGCCAATGCGGAAACTGGTGTCAGTGTATACTACAGGCCTCCCTGATTGTGAAGGCAGACCACCTCTGACTTCTACTTCTGTCTCATACACACACTGCTAAAACATGAACTTGTCATTCAAGAGTAGTATCCAAATTTAGCAACAGGAAAGCTTAGCCAACTCCTTGACTTTTCTTTTATTTGAATCATACACGGTTACAGTCATGTTTCCCTTTGACCCAAACTTAAGTGATTGCAAGCGCCGTAACTTTATAGGCCTCTGGGTGATTCAGGTTCTGCACTTCCACTAACACATATTCGCCATGGTTATTAGGTTCCCTTACTTTTCAATACATACAGCATTATGTTACTTCCTCACTCTGGCAATCAAATTTCAAGGAAACATCTGGAATAATAGTACAGAGTTGGTGTTTGATTAGAACTACATCCTCAGCTTTCTTCATTTGGAAATGACTAATTCCAACCTTTGGGTTTGAATTGTGCACAGAGGGAGTTATGCTTCAGGAGTGTGCTAGCACTTTCCCACAGAGGCAGTGACCACTGCAAACCCTGAAACAGCGCTCACCCGCTCCGCCCCAGGAGGACGGAGGGACCGCTCAGTGCTGCAAGTGCAGCTCAGGCGCTTCCAATGACCCTGGGTTAACTACTGACGGCTCAAAGTGAACCCCCAGTTCTTCAAACGGAATTTTTTAATCCAGCTTAATTGTTGTAAATGAATGCTCCAGAACACTGGTTCTCAACGTTGGTCACAGATTCTAGAGCACTTTCATAAATACCAATGCTTGGCTTCCCCCTTCCCCAGCCTCCACCCTTCAACGATTTCAATCTAACTGGTTCAAAGTGACATCCATACCTTAGTATTTTCCTAAATGCAGCTCAGCTGTACTGAATTCAGATATTATTGTTAAATATTTTAGCTATGATAATAGGACTGTGGCTGTGTTTTTGAAACGGAGTTCTTCATTGGTAGAAAAACTGGTGAAATTCAAATAAGGTCTTGGTTTAGTTAACAGTACTGTGCCAGTGTTAATTTCCTGGTTTTGATCATTGTCCGTGTGGTTCTGTAAGATGCTCGTTTTAGAGAAAGCTGTGTGAGGGATATACAGGAACTCTGAATTATTTATGTGACTTTTCTCTAAGTCTAAAATTGATTCGAATTAAAAAGTTTTTTTAAAAAAAGAATCTTTTAAAGATACATACTTAAATATTTATGAGTGAAATTATATGCTCGCTTGAGATTTACTGCCAAGCAGCCCAGCTGAGGAAGTGATGGGGAGTGGGGGGTACGGATGAAACGGGCGTGCGGACACGCTGACGCCTGCAGCAGGCGGGTCCCGGGTGCATGAAGGGTCGCAGTGTTTGTCTACGTCAGCGTGTGTGTAAAGTTTCCCATCATGTATACTGGAGGGAAAATTCCCGGGTGATTCTGACACATACTCAGGGCCAAGAAACACTGCTCTGAGTCTTGGAAATGTATAATCAGAAGCTCTGCCTCTACTACCAGCTGAAACACTTTGCCTAGCTCTTTAAAAACGAGCTGGTCAATCTTTCTGTACTACTACACTTTCCTAAACTACAAAATGACAGACATAGATTAGAGGACCTTTAAAAGAAGACAAGAAGCATTAAAAAGTTGATTTTTTCTAAAATCATCTCTCTAAAAGTTAATGTCATGGTTAATTTCTAGCACAATAGTAAAAAATGGTAAAGCCTTGCTTACATGTACAAGAGTGTTTTCTAAAGAAGTTTCTTAAAAAATGCTAATTCTATAAGATGTTAATAGATGTTACCCAATATAGGAGTTCTGAGATCAAAAAGCTGGAAAAGTGCTGGTTTTCTTTACTGTAAGGTCCCTATGAACCTTTTAAAAATAAGATAATATGCATTGTGACTTTCCAAGGTCGTGATGGATTATGTAAAAAGACTGAGCTTCCTTACATGGACTAGTTTTGTAGAACTTACACTGGAAAACAGCGCTGTAGATCAATGGCTTCCAAATCCCAGGGATGGGAGAATGGCATCAGAATCATTTAGTAAACTTACTACAACAATGGTTCACAAAACACAACCTAGACTAGTGCTGGGACAGGGAACTCAGTACTGAAACAAACAAAAATCCAAGTGATTCTAATCCATAGTCGTGCTTGGGACTTGCAGCTACGTAGATCATACTGTAGTAAACTAGTTCAGACCATTTGCAAGGCCACAGCATTGCCAAACAATATGAAAGATCGTACTGAACAGTCTTCCGGATAAGAGACTTCCACACGAGAACACGCGCATACATGCATACAGCATTTAACAGAAGATGCGTGCTATTATGCTGGAGGGGGTGGCAAATTTAAATCTATCAATATACTGATGACCACTTTGTAATTTCAACAATGTTCTATGTCCATTACTAATAAATAATGAATTTGCAGCGACTTTTAACCTTTTACTTGTGTGTTGCTTCATGTCCATCTTCTCTGGCCTGAGCCAACGACCAGAACTATTTTGTTAAATAAGTCCAGCAGGTGCGATTTACATAAGCAGCTTCTCCGAGATAGACCTCCTGACCTTTCCTTTTATGACGCTACTTTAAGATATCAGGAGTATAAATCCCTTCTAGTGAAAACGTTGGAAAATGTATTTACTTACACCTTGGTGCTCCCACAGCTATTTCATGCAGTGGCCCAGTTGATACATTTCAGCTTAAAAGAAGTACCTACTTACTGTTATTAATAATTCTTCAACATCCTACCACATTCTTTAGTTTACTAAGTACTTTCACCTAAATTATCTTCTTTCCTCACAAAACCTTGTGGGCTAAATAGGGGCAATTATTTCCACTCAGCCAATAAGAATCACTGAGCTTTCATGTGCTAACACGGTGAAAAAAAATATAATGTTTAGGGAAAAGTCAAGATTCCTGCTCTCAAAGCACTGATACCCTATTTGAAAGTAAAATATAAATTATATATAGGAACCAGCTAAAGTTGTTTTGAAGATATAATGCTAGCTAGAGCAAATTAGTATGGCAGGACTTTGCACATACTAGAGCTAACACTTGAAATAAGTTAGTCAGAGAAAGACAAATACCACATGATTTCATTTACCTGTGGAATCTAATGAACAAAACAAATAAACGAACAAAACAGAAACAGACTCATATACAGAGAACAGACTGGTGGGGATTCTGCCAGACTGGTGGGGAGTTTGCCAGAGGGGAGGGCAGTTGGGGACCCAGTGATAAGGGTGACGGGATTAAGAAGTACAAATTGGTAATTGTAAAGTACAGCATAAGGAATATAGTTAATAATATTGTAATGACTATATATGAGGCCAGGTGGGTACTGGAAATATCAGGGAGAACACTTTGTAAAGTATATGACTGGCTAACCATTATGCTGTATACTTAAAACTGATTAAAAATAATATTGAATATAAACTGTTATTGAAAAGTAAAATTTAAATTAAAGAAAAAAGAGCTAATGCTTTACTAAGCAATTTAATCTTCACTCAACCCTTGGGGTAGGTCACTACCATTTAGACCCCTTTTTCAGATGAGGAAACTGAGACCAAGACAAGTTAAGTAACTTGTCCAAGCAATAAGTGGTGAAGCAGTATTCAAACTCCAGATTTGTCTAGCTCCATGGACTACTCTTTTTCATCATCATATTTTGCTGTTAGGAAAGAATCCCCCAGGACTTCCAGCCAACATGGAGGCATAGGTAGATACACTTTGCCTCTTTGCACAATCAAGGACAACAACAAATTTAAAAACAAAAAAGAACCAGAACTGCCAGAAAATAGAACTGTATGCAAGTGTGATGATCAAGAGTTAAAGAAGAAACATTCATTCAGACTGGTAGGAGGGGTGATGGGCGGCTAGGCTTATCTGAAACTTATTTGAAAAAATAAGGAACAAAAATTTCCCCAATCTGGTGAAGGAAAAAGACTTCCAGGAAGTCCAGAAAGCTCAGAGTGTCCCAAAGAAATTGGACACTCAAGGAGGAACACACCAAGACACATCATAATTACATTCCCCAAGATTAAAGATACGGAGAGAATCTTAAAAACAGCAAGAGAAAAAGAGAGTTACCTACAAAGGAGTGTCCATAAGGCTTTCAGCTGTTTTCTCAAAAGGAACCTTGCAAGCAAGAAGTAGCTGGAAAGAAGTATTCAAAGTCATGAAAGGCAAGGACCTACATCCAAGATTACTCCATCTAGCAAAGCTATCATTTAGAATGGAAGGGCAGATAAAGTGAGTCCCAGATAAGGTCAAGTTAAAGGAGTTCACCAAGCCCTTATTATATGAAATGTTAAACAGGCTTATCTAAGTAATAGAAGATTAGCAAAAATATGAACAGTAAAATGACAATGAACTCACAACTATCAACAACTGAACCTAAAAAAACAACAACAACGAAGCAAACAACTAGAACAGGAACATAATTACAGAAATGGAGATCACATGGAGGGTTATCGGCAGGGAGGGGAAGGGGAGAGAATGTGGGAAAAGGTACAGGGAATAAGAAGCATAATCGGTAGGTACAAAATAGACAGGGGGAGGTTAAGAATAGTATGGGAAATGGAGAAGCCAAAGAACTTATATGTATGACCCATGGACACAAAGTAAGGAGGGGAGGATGCTGGTGGAAGGCAGGGTGCAGGGTGGAAAGGAATAAGGGGAGAAAAAAATGGGGTAACTGTAATAGCACAATCAATAAAATATACTTTTTAAAAATAAAGATAAAGATAAAAAAATAATCTCCCAAAGCAATGAGGCCAATGTCAATACTTAGACAGAAAATGCTACTTCCCGTAAAGCTCTATTGCCCGGTAGAAAAGGATTCAGGAATCACAGGGAATCACAAAAACAGGTCAGCAATGTCATTTTCCCACAATACTTACCTCTTTGATTCGTTTAACCAAAGCATTCTGATCAAAAGCAACGGCCTCTGCACACTGGTGGAGGTGATCCTGGTATCGGAGGCAGAGCTGCAACACCTGCTGAGAATCCAATTTCTCCAATTTGGTATTGGTTGGGGAAGTCTGGCCACTCAATAGCCCTTCAAAGCAGAAAGAAAGAATGAAATCAAATGAAATGGAAATTACTGTTAATAAACCTGGGAATAAAGTAGCTTAATAATAAGTTTACTATAGACTAGGCAAGAGGCCTAAATTTAATCTTGCATCTTTCGTTATATGCTAATAACAATCATAGCAGCTATCATTTATGGAGCACCTATGATGTGCTAAGCACTGGCAAAGTGCTTCCTGTGCATGAGTAAACACTCAATATCACCATAGAAAGTAAGGCATTATTAGCCCCAATTTACAGAAGAGTCCAAGACACAGAGAGGTTAAGTAACGGCCCTAAAGTCACATAGCCAATAAGTGGTTTTTCCAAGATAGAGCTCTTGACCTTCTGACACTACTTCAAAGTATCAGGAATATAAATCCCTTCTTGATTGAAAACTTTGGAATATGTATTTACTTAATTCCTTTTAATAATTAAAATGGCCATCTGAGAAATCGAGAAAAAGAAATAAAATGTATAAAGAAACTGTCAGGAGGAGATGCAAAAATAAAAAAAATTTAAAAAGTGAACAGAATGTCAGCGGACACACCATAAACCTCGTTCTTCACATTTTCTTCCAACAAAAGTTTAGTCATATAAGTATTACATTCCTTTACATTTGCATAGGCATTATATTTTCAAAGCCTTCCATGTAGAATTATCTTACTTTTCTTTAAGGCATATAGAACAGGATAATTATTAGGATTTACAGAAAGAAGAAAACAACTAAAACGGTTAATGACGCCCCACGGACACACAGCCAAGTCCTGACTAAAACCACCAACTTTTGGCTAAACCTTTTCCGTTAAGCCAAAGTTTCATGCACTTGTTAGTGTTACAACCCTTTACCTTCTCAAAAATTACTGAGGACCTCAAAGAGCTTTGGTTTATGTAGTTTCTATCAATCTTCACATATTAACAATTAAACTGAGCAAATTCTTAAATACTGATTAAATCTTTTTAAAATGACAATAAACCCATTAAATATTAGCAATTAACATATTTTAAAGAAAATAATTATATTTTCCAAAACAAAAGAGTTAGAAGAAGGCACTTGTTTACATTTTTCTTAGTCTTTTTCATGTCTGGCTCAATAGAAAACAGCTGGAGTCTCATATTCGCTTCTACATTTAATATGTTGCTTTTTGACATCACATAAGCTCTGGAAAACTCTACTGTATACTTGTAAGAGAATGAGTGTAATGAGCAAGTGTCTCAGTATTATTGTAAAAGTGATTTTGACCCGAGAGAATCCCTGGCAGGGTCCTGGGGACCTCAGGGCTCCCCCCACGGCACTCTGAGAAGCACTGCGCTAGACCTCGCTCTACCTCGTACCAGAGCCAGTGATAGGCACAATGCACCCCAAAACAAACATGATGATGGGCACATGCTGGGCCAGATGGCGGGGCGGGACCTAGCCACATCAGAGGTCATCTTGGGAACCCTTCCCCATGCCTGCCCCCAACCACCCATGTCCAGCCTGCACTCCTCTGAGGTACTGGGGCCCACACCAGGGTGCTCTGGCCCCCAGACAGGCTGTACCATGAGCTGTCCAGCGGGCAGTCCAGAGAATTCTTGGAGTGCCGGTCACTGCTCTCAGATCTTCATCTGCCTGACAGAGCAGAATGCAGGGTTGAGCAAGCCGCTGCCTTGCTCCCCAGCACTCCACTGCCAGCACTAGGTCCCTCAGCTGTCCCACTGCCGATCCCAACACAAAGAGCCCGGTTATTCCAGTGGACCTGCCTCTACACAGCAGCTTTTGGCGAGGCTGGAATTTACAGAAATGGAGTTTATTTTTTAGTGGAAATTTTAATTGAGATCCTGTGTACAGGATCTTGTGTATCTCTTTACTCAGTTTCCCCCAAAGGTAACATCTTGTAAAACTACAATACAATATCACAACCAGAATATTGACATCAATACAATCCACAGATCTTATTCAGATGTCCCCATTTTATTGTATTTACACTCATTTGTATGTGTGCGCACGTGTGCACCACTGTATTTAATCCTATTCAATTTTTCACACGTGCAGGGTCACATGTTCACCACCACCGTCAGATCCCGAGCCATTCCATCACACAAGGATTTCCTGTGTTGCTTCTATAACTGCATCCATCTCTCTCATCCTTGCTAGGGGGCATCCTTAATCCCTAGCAAACAGTAATCTGTTCACCATTTCCAAAATTTTGTCATTTGAAAAATTTTTTATAAATGGGATAATACAAAACCTTTACTCTTCCTCTAAAAAAAAAAAATGGAGGAGGGTGGATTTCAAGAAAGCTGCCAAGTCTAGAAGGTACACTAAGGTGTTCAAGTTAAGCCCACCTAACTTCAAAGTAAAAAAAAAAATTACACTTTAAATCACTCTTATAAATTACAATTGTGCCCTCTTAATCACCTGAAAACAAAGCCCAGGCTTATGGATCTATTGTCAGAATATGCTTCTTTGGCTCAGAGTAATCTGCCCCAAATCCTGCTCTAGATCACAGAAGGAGCAACACAGAGAAAAACTGATGGGTCGCTTTTTCTACTCTTGAAGTTACAAAGTTGTGGCAACTGAGGCAAATTCTAGAAGCAATGAATACAAAGTACTCCCATCTCTTTCAAGTGTCGAGAACCCATCTCCCTCATTTTGATGAATGAACCACCCCTATATCTTCTGATAACAGGAGGAAAGAACAGAATGCTGGATTCACTGAGATGGTAAATTTTGTCATTTTAAGGAGACCACAAACCACCAGACTTCAGAACCATTTTAATTCTGAATGCACATTAAGGATTTTACAAATCTCCTGCTCTCTCACCCCCACCCACCACTTCCTATGTCTGGCACCCAGCCAGCTTCACTTGTTCACGTTACCTTCTGAACAAACCTCTGGGGGCTCTAGGCTCACCCCTCTGTTTTAATTCTTACTTACCAGCTCTAATAATAACCTAAACCCTTAGGTTAACAGAGAATGAACCATATATCACCTTGAAATTGTTTTTGTATAATTTTATAAACATTCTTTATAACTAAAATTTTTATCTTCTTTTATTTTTTATTATATACATTTTCAAACATATACAAAAGTAGGAAAAATATACATACCCAAATATTCACCATCTAGATTCAACAAATAAGGCTTTATTGTATCTGTTTCATCTTTCTCCCTACATGTGTTCTTTTCCTGAGCCCATTAACCATTACAGATGTCACGGTCTTCCTTCTTCATTCACTATTCTTCCACATACTTACGGTCAGTCTCCCGTTAAATAAAAGTGTCTAAATCATGTCTTCCTCGCTGTGCTAGGGAACAGCCATTACGCTCAGTTTTCTAATTCTTCTTTACCATAAAACAGTGATGGACACAAAGTAGATGTTTATTAAGTTAAAAACCTGGCCTAACAGATTCCATATATTTGGGTTTGCAAATGGTAAAAACTGGAGACATTTCCTAAGGCCCTATTGAAACCACTTTGTTTATACAGGAATGGATAGTGGGCTCAGGGAAGGGGTTAGGACCGAGACCGACTATTACACAGATGAAGCAAACTGCCATCTGTACCTACCTCTCTGTGTAAAGTGTTGAGTGCAAAAATAATCAGGGTTTGAAATTTAGAAAATATTTTGCTGAGCAATCTTTTTCTTTCTGAAATGTCAGATAGGGGAATATGTTTTTCTGAAATATAGTAAAGAGCCATATGGGTATTAACTTGGGTTATTACCAAGCGGAATTCCTCAACTTTTAGAGGCTTAGTCACTTACAGGACTAGAAATTAGTATTCTGAGTAGTGGGATTTATATTTGAGAAACAGTAAAACAAGCTCCATTTCTTACCGCAGAATCCAGAAAGCAGAAGCTATGTAACTTTGCAAAAGTTACTATGACAGTACAATTAAGCAACAACAGATTATGAGAAAGGAAATTCTCCCTAAAACTAATAAGGGACTTTTGACTCAATTGGTCATAGTATATTTCAAAGACAAAAAAAAAAAAAAAGCACAGAACTCATGTGTATTCTTTACTTAAATAACTCTAGTTCTCACAGGCACTCTCTCCCCTTATCGTAAGGAAAATGAAAAGTCTGAGAACATCTGCCCAACTTGAATAGACCTTATGATGTACGTACGTTACGCTCAATTCCTCCGGGGCACTTAGAAAAAGGGCGCCCTCCACGACTGGCTCCCTTAGGAACTTTATGTCCATTCAGTCATGACAGAGGAGCACCAAACTCACCCAGGAGAAGGGGCCACTCAGAATGGCCATCATCATTTCGGTTAAACTATGTGGCAGAAGAAGCTGCAAGTACCGACAAGCCCAACACCACATGCCGACCCACCATAACGTTCAGTGTGAATAAAAACAATGCTCCTAGGATCTCTCTCCCAACAGTCTCCAAAAACCACCAGAAGGCCAAAAATAAACTGTCTCACTGAGGTAGTGCTATAGATTGAAAGCTATAGACTGAATGTTTGTATTCCCCTCCAAATTGGTATGTTGAAACCTAATCCCCAATGGGATAGGACAGAGGTGGGGCTTTCAGAAGTGGTTAGGTTATGAGGGTGGAGCCCTCATGAATGGAATTCATACTATTATAAAAGAGACCCCAGACCACTCACGAGCCCCTCCTAGCATGTGAGGACACAGCAAAAAGAAGGCTGTCTATGAATCTGGAAGCAAGTCCTTATCAGACACTGAATCAGCCACCACCTTGATCTTGAACTTCCCAGCCTCTAGAACCATAAGAAACAAATTCCTATTGTATATAAGGCACCCAGTCTATGTTATTTTAGTATAACAGCTTGAACAGACTAAGACAAAGAGAATGGGAAAAGCTGAATTCAGTCCCATTATTTCTTACCTGTGTGAATTTGGACAGTTGACAACTCATGTTTCACGAATTGGAAGACAATACCGTGAAAATGTCAATGCTACCCAAAGTGATCTACAGATTCAATGTAACTCTGTAAAAATTCTAAGGACATATTTTTGCAGAAATAGAAAAACTCATTCTAAAATTCATATGGAATCTCAAAGGACTCCAAATAACCAAGACAATCTTTAAACAGAACAAAGCTGGAAGACTCAAACTTACCTGATTTTGAAACTTACTTCAAAGCTACAGTAACAAATTACTGTGGTACTGGCATAAAGAAAGACATATAGGTCAATGGAATAAAATAGAGAGCCCAGAAATAAATCTCCACATATGTGATCAAGTTATTTCCTACAAAAGACCATGCAAGGGCAGAAAGGACAGTCTTTTCAACAAATGGTGCTAAGAAAACTGGATATCCACATGCAAAAGAATGAAGTTGAACTCATCTAACACAACATACAAAAATGAACTCAAATGGGAGGAAGACCTAAAACTATAAATCTCTTAGAAGAAAATAAAGGGCAAAAGTTTCACATCATTGGGTTTGGCAATGATTTCTTAGCTATGACACCAAACATACCGGCAACAAAAGGAAAAAATAGGCAAATTAGACCTCATGAAAATTTAAAGTTTGTCCATCGAAAGGCACTATCAACAGGGTAAAAAAGGCAACCCACACGATAGCAGAAAATATTTGCAAATCATGTATCTGATAAGGGATTAATATTCAGAATAATATATAGAGAACTCCTAAAATACAACATAAAAACACCAACCTGATTCAAAAGTGATCAAAAGACTTAAATAGTTCTCCAAAGAAGATATAAAATGGCCAATAAACACAGGAAAAAGATGCTCAACATCACTAATTGTAAGGGAGAGAGAAATCAAAAAGTGCTGGTGAGGATGTGGAGAAAAGGGAACCCTAGTGCACTGTTGGTCAGAATGCAGACTGGTGCAGCCACTGTGGAAAACAGTATGGAATTTCCTCAGAAAATTAAAAATGGAACTGCCTTTTGACCCAGCAATTCCATTGCTGGGAATATATCCTAGGAATCCCCAAACACCAATTCAAAAGAACTTATGCACCCCAATGTTCATAGCAGCGCAGTTTACAATAGCCAAGTGCTGGAAACAGCCTGAGTGTCCACCAGTAGATGAAAGGATTAAAAAACTGTGGTACGTTTACACAATGAAATACTATGCAGCAGAAAGAAAGAAAAAAGGAATTCCTACCTTTTGGGTCAGCATGGATGGAACTTAAGACTATAGTGCTAAGTGAAATAAGCCAGTTGGTGAAAGACAAATACCATATGATCTCACTTGTAAGAGGAATCTAATGAACAAAATAAACTAACAAGCAAAACAGACCCAGACACATGGAAACTTGGAACAGACTGACAGCTACCAGAGAAAAGGCAATAGAGGGGAAATGGTGGAAAGAAAGGGAAGGGATTAGTCAAAGAATATGTATGAATGACCCATGGACATAGACAACGGTGTGGGGGTTGACTTGTGGGAGCGGGTGGCAGGCTGGGTGTAGGAGGGCAAAGGGGAAAAGTTGGGACAACTGTAATAGCACTAGCTCAGAAGCTAGTGTTCACCAAACCCAGGTGTACTGATTGCTAAAACATCAATACCCCAAAACTAGAGCTTTCCAGATGAAGGGAGGTTGTTCAGAAAACCAAAGGATCCCTGCCTTTTAAAAGAGTTTGCTTTAAGGAAGTGAAAGTACTCTTTTAAAAATTGGCATTTAACACATGATCCCATTTATAGTAGTTTGAAATACTGAAGTACAGAAATACAGACCTTGCAAGGCACACCAAGACTGACTATAAAAGAGGGAAGGGTGCCATTACAGAGTCAATGGCAATCTCACTGGGGGGCTGATTTATTTATTTATTTTAGTTTTCAGAAAGATGAATCACAGAATTACTTTAATCGAAAACAAATGAAGTACTAAGAAAAAGATGCAACAAAAAAGAAATCTGAAATAGTAATGCCAGGACTTTCTTGCTCAAAGGGATTGCCCTTCTTATACTCCTGGCTTCCTTGAAGGATTACATACTCTACACTCAATGGATAATGGAAAGCACAGGACTGTTAACACTGGAAGAATATACCTTGATCAGATGGAAGTTCTTACTTATTAGTAGCTTAAAATGCTGAGAAAATACTATTAATATATAACAGCTAATTCCTAAGAACAAGATTAATTTTAGATTTAAAAAACCCTGATTTTTCCACCATGTTGTCTACTAATAAGGAAAACAATCTCTGTTTCTACTTGGATTATATATAATCAATAGGAAATAGAAAACATTTCTTCTATACAGGAAGAGTTAAGACCCAAAAAGCTGGCAATACATTATTTACAATTGACAAGATATGGAAGCAGCCCAAGTGCCCATCAGTAGATGAGTGGATAAAACAACTGTGGGACATTTACACGATGGAATTCTACTCAGCCATAAAAAAGATGAAAATTTTGCCCTTTGCAACAGCATGGATGGACATGGAGAACATTATGCTGAGTGAAATAAGCCAGTCAGAGAAAGACAAATACCACATGATTTCACTCCTATGTGGAATCTAACAAACAAACTGAACTAACAAGCAAAACAGAGACAGACTCATAGATGGAGAGCAGATGACAGCTAGTGGAGTGGGGGAGGTTAGGGGGTGGAAGGACTGAGCAATAAGGAAAAGGACTCACGGACATGAACAACAGTGTGGTGATTGTTGGGAAGAGCAGGGTATAAGTGGACTAAATGATAATGGAAAAAATATAATAAAGATTATGTATTTTTTAAAAGCTGCAACAAAGCCAAGTGCCATATATGAAAGCCTATTTGCCCATTATACTGAGGGCTGAAGGACCCTTTCTCCCCACCTGCCCTGCAGCTAGTAGTGCACAAGCACATCACAGAAGTGTCAACCTGTACGCCCGACCCAGACCCTACACAGGGAGCAATGCTGCAAAACAGGGACCTTCCACAAGGCACACTTGCTGGGGACAGCACTTTCCAGAAAAACAATGTTTCTGAGGCAGCAAGAGAAGCAGAACCACTTGCAAAGTCCAGTCACCACTGCCAGCCAGCACTGTTTGTAGTGCAAGGCGTGTCAAGGGCTTGGTGGTGGCCGCAGTGGTGACCTCAGAGGGTCGGTTCTGTGGCATGATTATGGCCATCATATTTGAGTAGGGAGCCCGAACCTGATTCTAGAGCTCTTGTGGAGACTCTGTACGCTGTCCATCATCCTTTCAACAGCTTAGCCTTGATTTCTCCACCAGTTACAGAGGGGTCATACTATATACCCTGAAGGTGGCTAAGAGAATTAAATGAAATAATATACAAGTGGAGCAAAAGTAGGTTTACAGTTGTGAGTACGTGAAATATTTATTCTTGTATTGTTTATTAATGATTGTATTATTTTCCATGTGAACAACTGTAAACCTACTTTTGCCCCACCCTCTATGTTAAAGCCCTTTGTAAACAATAAACTGCATATTGTTTTACTAAAGTTTAACTATTGTCAGTCACTACATAAAGCATTTTACGTTTCATGAGTAAGAAAAACAATAGCTAGCATTAATAATTGCACTCTCTTGGCCAAGCACTGGGTGACACGTTTCATATTTTATCTTGTCAGGGTGACCTTAGGAGGCATTTTATTGTCCCCTATACTTAGTAAGTAAAGCAATATGGTAGTAATAATAATTATGACAACAAGTCACAACAATGGAAATAAATGATGGAGTTCACAGAAAGAAAACATACTATAGCGATTTCTGGTGACAGAAATATTACTGTAATTAACAATTTAAGGGAGATAACACAGTAGCCAAAACATGAGAGTTCTGGAGTTGCCAATTCTTGAAATTCTAGTGTATGTAATCTGACAACTTACTTGAGGGATTAATTTAAAATGCCACTTTACTCTTAATTTATGCTTAAGATAGTGTTGCTTATTTGAGATTTGGTTTGGAATCTAAATGTTTTCATTTATAACTAAATCTAACTCTTTATGTACTGTACCTCTGGAACACACCTGGTTAACAGTTCATTTTGTGGATTTACCAGAGCATCACTTTTGTGTATTATTATTATTGCCACTCTTGGCTCTCTCCCCCGTTACCTGATAAGGTCCTTGAGGGAAAAAATCACGTATTTTTATCCCCAGAAGACCCAAGCCACAAAAATGCCTTACAAACATACACAAAGTAGTTCTCCATCGATGTTTGCTCTTTCAGATACAGAGGAGTGCTTGTGTTTGAGGCAGTTCCACAAACACACAGCTGGTGCCCCCTTGGGCCTTGGCTAAAGATCCCTAATTTCTGAGGGCTTAAGTGCCCAGTTACTCCATTCCATTTCCTCCAAGCAGAGTTCTGATTTAAATTTATTTCTCACCAGAGCAAGAGACACACATTCTCTTCATATCTCTCCAAAGAAATGAACTCATTCCCGCCTCTAAAGCAAACTTACGTCACCCATATGTGAAGATACGGGCTCTCCTTGTGCAAGGAGCGAGTGGGACCTTGTCTATAAATCACTCGGCTGAAGTCTTTTGAAAATTCAGCAAAGGCAGTTATGTGAAACTACAAGATAAAAGTGATACCAAAGGTCAACAAAACCAAGGATTAAACTTTGTTCCTTTCGCCCAGTAACTACATAAAAATACACCATATATTCCATCATCACTCAGTCAAAATTTGATTGATCTAGAGTAATTAAATCATATATTCAACAAATTCAGTCCTCAGTTTCTTGACCCCGGGTCTCAAGTTCACTGAGATAACATATCAGAATCCCAAAACACAAAGATTCCTATCACAGGGCTAACAGAACTGGCTTCCACATTCCAAGTCCATCAAGCATGTGCGTCACTGCCTTTGTTGTAGAAGATAACCAACTTATAAAAATTCAAACTTTTCCCACTATCCCTAAAGCACACAGCTGTGAAAACATCCTCCTTTATGAAACACATCAGTTGATAATATTCAGAAAAAATATTATATACCGTATTTTCAGACTATAAGACGCACCTAGGTTTTAGAGGAGGGAAAAAGTTTTGAAGCAGAAAATGTGGTAAAATAGTTAATAATATAAATAACATAATATTTCACCAATGTAAATATAAACAGAACTCAGGTAAGCTACATTTGGACTATAAGATGCACTCCCCTATTTTCCCCCCAAATCTGGGGGGGTGCGTCTGTCTTATAGTCTGAAAAAATACGATAATTATTCGTTACTCTTTTCTCATTCTGCGCTTTCGCGTCCCCAGAAACAGGAAGGAGCACCACTGGGAACCAGGGAGAGATGGGCAATCACAGGAAGGAAACCCTTGGTGCTTCAACCAGGGCAGAAGAGGTGATATGCTTCCCATATGGCACACACACACTCCCAATGCAATGCACTGACTGAGTGACCCAGCAGTTTTCATCTGGTGTGCACGAGAACTTTTAAAATGTACAATACCCGACTATTGGTCAGGGGCACTGACCTCTTTTTCCTTACGTTGTCAAATAAACAAATGGCAACAGCCAACACAACAACAGCTGTCTGGTGTGAATGCCCTGTCTTGAACCGTAAATATACAGGTCATGTAATAGAGTTGCACACAACTCTTATTGGTAACATCGCAAAAATAAGGTTGCATCTGATTGGTTAATTCTTGGTATCAGAAATCCTTAGGTAATCTAAGTACAGACCCCTGATTTAAAAAAAAAAAAAATGGCCCTGGCTGGTGTGGTTCAGTGGACTGAGCGTTGGCCTGAGAACCAAAAGGGCACTGGTTTGATTCCTGATCTGGGCACATGCCTAGGTTGCAGGCCGGATCCCCAGTTGGGGGCGTGAGAGAGGCAACTGATGTTTCTCTCACACATCAATCTTTCTCTCCCTCTCTTTCTTCCTCTCTTCCCCACTCTCTAAAAATAAACAAACAAACAAACAAACAAGCAAACAAATAAAATCTTTTTTAAAAAGTCACTTTGGAGTAAAAAGGGTATGTAATAACTATTATTATTTTTTTGTAAATCAATCAAAACTATACCTAATTTTTGTCAGATCTGCAAAAAATATATTTTTTGGTGTGCTGCAGAATTTTAGTAATTAGTTCATGTGTATCCTGAGATGAAAACTTGCTGGTGTAATCCAAAGACATGAACATCTTTAGAACAGAAATACATCTGATTTTATGACCCTAACATAAAGTAATTTATGGAGACAGACTTGCAAACTGGTTACATATACAGATTTTAGATTAGACCTGGTTTAAATGCTGGCTCTGCCTTTAAAAGCTTTGTGGCAGGAAAGGTCTTTAACCCTCTCTGAACCTCAGCATCTTCATCTGCTAAATGAGAAAAATGCCCACCCTGAGAGGTTGTACAGGGATTAATGGAGGTAATATAACACCTTTGTGTAAAAAAAGAAAGGGGGGTGGGTAGGAGGAGGAGGAAAAGTAGAAGAAGAAGAAAAGAAAAAGACAGGAAGAAAGAAAGAAGCAATAAGGTGGATGTTAGTATGTATTACTAGTGGAAAAGTGGGATTGCGGGATTGTGTATACCAAAACCACCACTTACATGCAACTTCTAAAAATATAATAATAAAATAAGTAGCACTTAAAAGCACTCTGGAACTTTTCTGTCCACCAAGTATAAAAATCTGTGGAAAGTTTTTCTATCTGGCCCATTTTCACACATATAATTTTCACTATAAAGACAAGATAAAGCTAAATTATACCTTGGAGGGAAACAAAAACTAAAAGGACGTAAAATGTATGTTTGTTTTCATGTTAATTATAGTTGAAACTTGCAGACAATTATATCAAGGTGAAATATTTCCAGAATTATTTTTAGGGAGCCTTTCATTAAAAAACAGTAAGACTCACAGACACAGACAACAGCGTGGTGGGTGCCGGGGGGAGGGATATACGGGGACTAAATAGTCATGGAAAAATACAATAAAGATTAAATTTTTAAAAAGTGAAAGTTATATAAAAATCAAACTAATCAACTAACCAAAGCTGTCCAACATAGGAGCAGATTGCCCTCAATGATAATGAGATGCTTGGGATTAGATGCTCAGCAAGTCAAGGCTAGAAGTCTACCTACTTTGATGAGACATTCTACAAAAAACACTTAATTCAGGGACTCTGCGAGCAGTAGACTGCATGATAAAACTCTAAGAGTCCCTCCCAATTTTAAGCTTCTATACTCTTTGAACACCACAGTGCACAACCAACTCTCTGGCATCAATGTTATGGCAGAGTTCACCTCCAACTTGTCCCCTACGAAAAGGAGGGTCTCTAAATTCAGTTAAGAGACAGATTTCTCACTCAGTTAAAAAACTGAGAGGCTGAGTTAATAGATCTCATGACCCTCAAAACCATATTATTTTCCTCTCTCCTGACTGCTTTTTTCCTTCCCTGGATGCCTTTCTTATAATCTTTTCAATTGAATTCCATAAATATTTACTGACCTCTTCTACAAATCTATCCAAAAGAAACAAACTGAAACTCAAAAGAAGACTTATATACCAAGATTGTTTACTCCAGCATTATTTTAATACCCAGAATGTCTTAACTATATAACTATAATACACTTATACAAAGAAATGTTATGTAGCTGTTAAAAATGGTGTTTTCAAACAATATCCAATGATACAGGAAATGCCATAATATAATATTAAGTGAAATGTGATATAAGAGACAAATTCAGCATGGTTTGAGATCCAAAGTATATGTATTTCATGTATGTGCTTAACTTAGAAGTAAATACAAAGCAAAATGTTAACAATGGCTATGTCTAGGTGGTGGGATTTTAACATTCTCTTTTAAAACTCTATTTTCCAAATTATCTAAAATAATCATAGAGTCACTCAGTTTCATAAGGAACATTATTTTCAAAAAATAAATATGAGCAAACAATGCTAGGCTATAGATATCTTAGATTTATAACTCAAAGTGAAAACAATTCCTTTAAAAGGAGAAAGTTTGGTGTAAAAAATATATCGGTTTGCATCTGACTCTACGTTTGAAACAGTTGCTAAGCACAGTGCTGACTTTAAATTAATCGGTAAACAAGGAACAGCTGGGACAATCCCCAGTTTTATTGGGGATGCAGAACAACAGGAACTCATATACAGCTCATAAGGATATAAATCAGCACGGCCACTCCGAGGCGCAATTTGACTGTATCTAGTAAATACATGTGCCTTACCAGACAGCAATTTATCCCCAGTGACACCCTAGAGAAAACTCTCATGCACATGCACAAGAAGACATGTATGAGGATGCCCACTGCAAACTGTCTAGGAGTGAAAATTTTGAAACAACTCAAACATTAACTGTAAAATATTCATTCAATGGAATATTATACAACAGTGAAAATGAGGCATATGTAGACAGGGATAAGTTTCAAAAATATAAGCCAAAAAAGAAAGTTACAGAAATACATGAAAGATGGATACAGTAGAATGCAGTTTATGTAAAGTCAAACACTTAAAAGAATACTAGACATTGTTTAGAGATACAGAAATATGTAGTAAGAAGTAAAGCTGTGAAAAATATTAATGGCCATGATAAACCCCAGTCAGATCAATGATTCCCTGCCGACAGGAAGGGAGAAGTACTAGGGAAGGTTACAAAGGGGTGGCAGGGGGGCCTTAAATGTATTTAAGATGTTTTTCTTCTAGGGTCAAAAAAAAAAAAAGATCTGAAGCAAATATGGCAAAATATTAAAATTTGACTAAATTGATAAGTGATGATTCAGGTGTTTGCTATTTTTGCAAAATGCTCAGATATTCCAAATAAAAAAAAATTAGGTAGCAGCTGGCAATCTGTTGAAGGCAAGGCTCTATCCACAGCAGTAACTTTTAAATTCTTTTGAGTCTGAGACCCCTTTGCAAACTTGATGGAAGCTATGGTTTCGCTTTCCAAGAATTTATTACACCACCACCACTCCACTCTACCGTCAGCCACCTTAGGAGACATTCAGGAAAACTTAAACTCTCTCTTCGCTATGTGGTTGACCAAGGTCATTTCTACTGATGCTAAGATGTAGCAGAACTAGCCCATTCGGGGGGAGCAATGCCCTGGCTGCTCAGAAAGATCGCCTCTGACAAAAACAAGACTCTCACTGAAGAAAGACTGCCCGAGTGTTTGACAACTAGTGAGAAGGCGAAAATAAAAACCTGGTGATACACATGTAACCAAATGTCTTTAGACTAATTAAGAAGGTTTAGGAAACATTAAAAGAAATGTTCTTATACTTAATTAATGAAGCCTTAGTATAAAACCAAGATATAAATTAAGCTGTGATTGATAATGAAGATGAGATAGATTTGTGTTCCTATTTCTTAAAACTTCCCTCTATTTTCACATCTTATTTAATAGCATTGAAATTGGCTAATTTTTATGCTAATATGTGGCTAATGTTCATGCTTAGCTTTTCCAATAAAGCACTGTATTATTTTCAGAAACTCCAGATGAAGAGAAAAAAGTGACATTTTAGTTAGTGACTCAGTTAACAAAATCTAAGGAAAATGGCTGTTGAGACCAAGAAGCCACAATGAAAGCAACAGTTGACGCTGTATCTAAATTGCTGGCCATGTACCTAAAGGGGAGTCTTTTGAAGGCAAGGCTTACCTATCAAAACTACAAAAGGACAGTAAATACTATAATTCAACATTCTGTGTGAAGGTCTTTAACTGATTTGATTATCTCTAACAAGTTTTTCCTCTGGAAGTTCTAGATCTTTGATACATTAAATTGTCCCAGAACCAGTAACATTGTAAGCTTAACAGTGCCATGTAAAATCTCCAGTTTCTTTGTTATTGCCTTTTATTACCTCCATGCCTGCTATCTTTATATACCAATCCACATCTTTTCTTCACACATGCCTCTACCCCCATATCACTCTGTCCTGCTGTTATCCACCCCCACCTCACCTCCTAACCCTGCCTCTCCTCCGGAGGTCTAGACTTGCTGCCTCTAGAAAAAAAGGAACCACCCGCAGAACTGGAGATCTGGGGAAACACTAGCGGGCTCGTTAAGAAGCCATTTCCACCTCACCCTTTTCTTTCCTGGCAAGGTCCTTCCTCGCCATCCAGCTTTCCAAACTGCTTTTCCCAACGGTAGTTGTTATGTTTTTTTTAATGAAATCTCTTCTGAATGAAAGTTATAAATGCGTAATTTCCTAAGACTTCCCAAGGTCTCATGCAAAACAAACAGTAAAGAAAACTGTGCTGCTTAATAATGCTGAAAGCACATATTGGTTTCAGGTCTGCCCCCTTTTGCGGGGGGATTTGGAAGAATGGAGCCTCTCTGGCTGTCAGAAACGGGGGGCACTAGTGATATTTAGTGGGAAGGGATGCTAATCATCCTCCAGCACCCAGGGCAGTCCCATGCAACGAAGACTGGTCTACCCACAACCCACTCCCACGCCCCCGTTATATAACACTAGACCATAGACATTCACAGAGCCAGATAACTCCAGCTGATTTCAGTAACTCATTGGCTGACCTCGACATTTCCTGGCTTTTAGGAATAGGTCAAATCGGCCATCAGGTTGCCCAAGTTCCCAATGCTGCACGAAGTCTTGGGGGTGGGGGGGGGAGCAGGTGGCGGCAGCCGCCCACGCGGTCTGCAGTATTACCTTCTGGCGTTTGGAAATCCTAACTTAAAATGCCTATGTTTTGAGTTTGGTGTCACTATGTTTTAGAGACTTCACTCATACTTGATACAGCACTTGTTTGAGCCAAAACAGCTACAGGGGCCATTCTTCCCTGAAAATGTGTCAAGGCGGTTACATAACCCTCCACAGGGATCAGAGCACAGGGCTTGGGAGGGAGTGTAGGAGGGGCCCAGTAAACATCTCTCCCCTTCATCACTTCGTGTTCCAACTCAGATTCCTCCTAACAAAACAAACATGGCTTTTATATCATAGTAATTCTTTTGTAGCGAGCAACTCATTCTCACATTCCTTCTCCTGCTTATTTTTCCCCATAATTCTTTACCCTTTGCCTGCAATTCCTCCTCCCGCCATGTTGTACTATTTGTATGGAAAAAAAATTGACTTGCTTCTTGCCAAGTGTGACATCAACTCATTCTTATTTAGTGATGTCCAGCAAGAACTTGCTCTCCCAAAACGCTTGCTAGTTTTGAAGCAACAAGATTACGAACTGCATTTTGTTTTCCCTGTCTCTTGCTTTTGATGGATTAGTGCACCTTCTGAAACAAATGATGTAACACCTCATTTCTAGGACCCAAAGGCACTACCCACGTATGTATAAAAGATCTTTTCAAACAGCTTCAGGAAGACACAGTATTGCCTTTGTTACTAAAAGGAAAAAGATAACATGATAATAAATTAATTTGACAATTAAAGCTCCCTGAAAAAGATACCTCCCAGTAACAAGAAAGAGCTCTCAATATGAAAGAAAATGTAAGCCCAAAATTCTACTCTAGGTGAAGAACTTTTGTTATGTAGGAAGCAAAAAGGAAAAAAATATGACTAACCTTTAAAATAGTAAGACAGACATATTACATTACTTCATGCTTAACATCTCTTTGGCAAAGTGCTACTTTACTTTATGAATAATTTTGGAAAGCCAGCAATTTTTTTCTACACATAAAATAAGCTAAAATTCAGGTTAGCTTCTTGGAAAAATTGGTGCTGCTGCTTTTAATATGTGTCCAGCTATGATGGAACTACCGAGCTATGTCAGGTACTAATCCTCCTGAAGTCTTCTGTAAAACCCTTTCCATTCCATTACTTTGTTAATTAAAAGGCACAATCGGAAACAGTATTATTCCCTAGTTCTCCTTCCTTCAGGGGATAGTACCAACAAATCACACTTAATTAGCAGAATGCATTAGTTACAATAAGAACAACAAAAAATATTATTGCTATAAAATGAAAATAGTAAAAAAAGGAAGGAGGTATATAGAAATACAAAATATTGCATCTAATGACTTAAATTTATTTTATTCAATGTTTAAATAGCTAGTAATTACTATGATTTTCAATCAAACAATATAAAAATTCACTGAAAAGCTTGTTGACCATGTCCCAGATCCTATATTCAATTAAGACAAATATATATTCTTATTTTTATCTCTTTGCTATCTAACAATAACCTACTGCTTTTTAAACTTAACATATTTTAGAAAATTTTCCATATCAGTACACCTCCTCTCATTTTTTATTATCTGAATAGTAGTATCCTACTGAATGGCTGTATCTCTGTTAAAAAAAAATTGAGTTGTTTCCAACCTTTTACTTTTCCAAACATTGTTGCAACAAATTAATGGTGTATATAAATATATATGCATGGGTGGGCAAAAAGTGGGTTTACAGTTGTAATACAAGTAAATAATATAATAATAAAGAAATAATAATACAAGAAAAAAGCCGTTTCACATACTCACAACTGTAAACCTACTTTTGCCCGCCCCTGTGTACAGAACGCATCAGTCGGGGCCGGGTGTGGGTCGGTCCCGGGCGTGGGTCGGTCCCGGGCGTGCGTGCCAATGCTGTCACACCCCAGTGTCTGTCTGCTGACCAGGACGGCACTAAGGAACGTAGTCCACGTAGAAAATCTTTCCTGATGACTCCTACATTTCACTGGTTCATTTTCTATAATGTCAAGGCACTTTGTGGTTGCCAGTGCTACCCTAGAGGCATCAGTTTAGATACAAAGCACCTAGATATACTTTCAGAGGTGTTGCTTACAGCTCACAAGTCTGAAAGGAGACAGCTAGTTCTGTTTGGGGGCTTCCAAAGTCCTTAGAGATGCAAGGCTTAAAAACTAGCACAGGAAAAAGAAAACGTATACATTCCAGGGGGACTGCAACTATAGAACAAAAGCAAGTGCCAAAAGTCAATTGAAAAAAATAAGAAAATCATAGGTTTGTGCTTCTGTGTGTGTGTGTGTGTGTGTGTGTGTGTGTGTGAAGTCAGCCTGAAAAAGACAAAAGAAAAGGCTTAGAAAGTTATAATTAGAGAAAATTACTCAGGTGACTTCATCCCACCCACATGCTTTTGATTTTCAAAAAGTATGATGAGCGCTTTTTAAGTTAGTGTTCCGGAAAGGCTGCAGCTGTTCAGCACAGATTTTACATGCTCAGTTAAGAATATTATTTTATCAACATAAAGGTTAATGGCTTCTAAATGAGGGTAGCAATTCCCAACATGAATACCATAAATTCGTACTAGTATTCACTCTGTTTAAAGATACAGACCCAGAAGGATGAACTGGTCCTCGGCATGAACAGTGAAATAATAATATGAAGATTCATAATTCCTTTCAACTCCCACCCAAGATTTTCACTTGCCCTTTATAAAACACCACATCTATGTCTAAGCACATCATCATGAAGGTATTTGCCATGGTTGTAATACTGCATTCAATGGATCCACTGCAAACCAAGTCAGGAAGACAGCAAACTTCGTATGACACCTGCCCCTCCCATTCCTTACGCTCCCCACCCCACCCCATCCCAGCACACCTGCGTGTCCTCCGCGACCAGAGGGGCACCGTCATGGAGGTAGGCCAGGGAACCTTCAGTGTGCAGCACTGAAATGATTCCTACCAGCTGCGGGTTTGCAGGGCCATTTTAAAAAAATTACCATATTTTTCAGACTATAAGATGCACTAGACCATAAGATGCACCTAGGTTTGAGAGGAGGAAAACAGGGGAAAAAATTCTGAAGCAAAAAAATGTGGTAAAATATTTAATAACATAAATAACACAATATTTCACCAATGTAAATGTAAATAGCCAGGTAAGCTACATTTGGACTATAAGATGCACCCCCATTTTCCTTCCAAATTTGGGGGGATGCATCTTACAGTCTGAAAAATATGGTAATCTCCCCTTTCCAATTCTGCTATTGTTCTGCTCCCTGAGCAAGAAATCCTATAACTGTTTCCATTTCCTTTATTTCCTACACTCAATTTGTGAAGTCCTGTCATCTCTTCCTTAAAAGTGTCTCTCATATTTGCTCTTCCTTCCACCATCCTCACCTTGGTCCAGACTTTCAGTGATGAAAGTCTAGTTCATCACTAGAAAACTGTAACAGTTTCCTAACTGGTGCGCCCATATCAGGCCACTTTCCTACCAATAATCCCAAAACCACAGGTATCAATGTGTCAATACCTTGCTCCCTATTGCAACAAATATAAAACTATAACCACCTCTTACACCAGCACCTCCGAACTCCCTTCCCTGGCTTTCAAGAGCATCCATGATCTGGCCACCATTTAGCTTTCGTACCTGACCCATTACTCCTCCCCAGGATGCACCTTTCTCTCCGGTCAAGCAGGCATCTCACTGTCTCCACGCCACTTCCCCAACAGGGGCATACTAAGGCCCACTTTGCTCCTCCTATCCTCCACCCCTCCTCACTCACGCCACCATAACCCACCCAAATCCTGCTTGTTCTTTTAGGCTTTGCACAATTAATATTCCTCTATATAGTTGTTTACTGTGACTATGGCCCGCCTCTTCCAGTGGGATGAAAAGAACGGGGTCTTTGGAATTTGATAGACCTGAATTTAAATCTCTGTGGGCGCTGAGCAAGTTGTCTAATCTCTCATTCTCATAGCTCAGCATTCTTACTTACATAACGAGAGTGACTGTTTTGAAGATTTTAAAAAGATTCTGCAACACTTGGTATATGGTAAACAGGCACTCAACAAATGGTTAACTATCATAGCATCATATAATATTGTATGAGCACTACGCTTCTAATATCCTAGGCTTTAAATATATTATGATGTTTTGTTTTTTCTACTAGGTTGTAAAACTCAAGAGCAAAAATAGTGTCCCATCTAGTTTCATCTCACTTATTTAATAATTTAAACTCACTGGACAGCCAAGAAACAGGGAAAAACAAATAAAATGGCCTACAGGCCACCCAAATAGTTTATTATAAATTCTGTGCATTAATGCCAATGTATTTTAGTAACAGGAAGCTCTTCAGACTGCCCCTAAAGGCCTACTGATTTTTATTTTGGTTTCCAAGCCTACAGTAACAAATTTCAAGGTGACTATAACTTACTATCAGCAAGGAGGACAACAGAATAACTACAAAGTAGATATACACAGCTGATCTGTATGAAATGAAATCTTGTAAATGATCTTGTAAATGAAATCAAGTCTAGCAACCAAAACTTTTGTGCTAATTGGAGTATTAGCAAGTATAGTTTCAGAGATACAGTATCTCATGGCCCTCATGTCACATGATACAGAGAGAAACATCCAAAGTTATAATGATGTTGGTCTAAGTCCCATGATCATAATTGTTAAGGTTAGAAGGAATTTCTGTACAATTACAGCAACTATATGTTGAGTTCCCAGTATATACCAAATACATACTACATATAATCCATGTGCTCACATAAATTAACCCTCTCACTAACTCCCTGAGGCAGGTATTAGTATCCTTATTTTACAGATGAGGAAAATGGGGCTCAGAAGGGTTAAGTGACAAGCCCAAGATTGTATGGCCAGGATGTGATATTTTCTATCCCTAAACTAACTCCAAAGTTTGTGCTTCCCCCCCCATTATGCCACACTGTCCCTCCACATGCTTATGAATTGCAAAAATTGATTCTAAGTACGGAAGAGGATCCTTCCCATTCTACTTAAACGTATCTAGTATTGGAGAGTTCATTACTTTGCAGATAGCATAGTGGTTATGAGCATAAGCTTTTGAGACCAGTCAGATATAGGTTAGGAACAGCTATTGAGCCCTGGCTGGTGTGGGTCAGTGGACCAAGTGCCAGCCTGCAAACTGAGGTCACCAGTTTGATTCCCGTCAGGGCACATGCCTGGGTTGCAGGCCAGGTCCCCAACTGGACATGAAAGAGGAAACAGACTAATGGATGTTCCCCTCCCTTGCTTTCTCCCTCCCTGTCTAAAAATAAGTAAAATCTTTAAAAAGAAAACAGCTGTTTAGCTACTTCCTCACTGCACAACATCGAACAGAGTAATTTCTCTGAACAACAGTTTTCTTATCTATAGAATGGGACTAAAAAGTACCCATACACAAGGCTGCTTTGAGATCAAATGTGAGATGCTGCATGAAAAGTGCTTGGCTCAGTGCCTGACACATTATAATTGCTCAATAATTATCATTAAAATGACTTTTTCCAGAAAGTTCTTGATATCAAACTAAAGTCCACCTCCCAGTAACATCTCCCCATTGGCCTGATCATCAGACTTCAGAAAAGTAGATGTAACCCTATATCTATTCAGCAGCCATTTATTATAATATTAAAACACAGATGTGTTGCCTTTAGCCATCTCTTCTCCAACCTCAAAACTCTTACCTGCTCCAAGACTTCTTTACATGAGAAGGTTTCCAGACAACGATCTTCTGGTCAGGCAATTCGGCATATACCCTAGTTTATCACTATCTTCTTAAGCATGACAGCCAGCACACCCTCTCAGGCTCAGAGCGACCAGTGACTGAGACTCCTGCTCTTCCACTCTCTGACCTTGGTAGCAACAAAAGCCCCCAGTGAATTGCTGCTGAGTCGATTTTCTCATATTCTATCCTTATGCAATTGATTGTTTTTAATGTAAACATAGGACTTGACATTTACTGCTTTTAAATGTCAATGTGGTCTCAGCCCATTTCAAATCTACTGAGATCAGTTTGGACACGGGATCTGTCATCCATCACATTAGAATTCCTTCCAACATTTCATCGTCTGCGAAATGACTAATACGCCTCTACCTCCTTATTTAAGGCCAACCAACAAATCTTTAACGACTATCAAGTATGTCCAGGTCCTTTGGTAGGACCTAAGTCAACTGATATAATGTTGAATAAGACAGATGTCTAGGTCAGAACCCTGTAGCATCTCACTTGTGACAGGCGGGCTTATCTTGAAAAATTTTAGTTTGTAGAAGACAAGGCCGATGTAGACACAGGACAGTCTGTAAATACTTTGAAAGGAAGCAAGCTCTGCAGGCACAAAGGGTTGGAACCAATGGGTGAAACGTTACAGGGGTGCAAGTTTGGAATCAGCTCCCCTCTGTCAACTGTCCCCCTCTCCCTCCATTGCTCCCTTTTTAATGGGGGCACTTTTTTTGTCTAAACTTCTGGATCTCTTCAGTTCTCCACAATTCTTTAAAGGTGGCAGTTCAGTAACTTCATCCACATGTTCCTTCAGTTCCCTGGACTGGAGGAGTGAGGATGGAGTGGAGTGATAGAGTTGGGGTAAGGAGACAAGCACCAGAAAACAATGTCTTTTGACCGGCTAATTGCACTTACAATATATTCTGTCTAGGATTTTAACTACTCCTATGTTCTATCATTAACAGGGAATTATCTTTTCTCTTGGAAGAAAATATAGAAGCAAAAGAAGTGTCAAACAGTTCTTCTCTGCCATACATTAGCATGACCTCAGCTGGCACAAGAGGCTGACTACATCTACTTATTGCTACCTTTGCTCTGAACATAGCTCTTTACATTTCTAGGTGTTCTTTATGCCTCTTACCTCAGAAGCCCCTGTTTATCCTAGCTTCTATATATCCTGACCCTATTCAAGTCCGTATCACTCTTTCTGTATCTTTTTGCCTTTTATACATTTGTTTCTTTCTACTTTTAGGACAGAACCTTTAAAAATTAGAGCATCTAGAATGTTCTCTGCCCAGCCACAGTGATCACCTCAAATATATTACCTTTTGCTTTCTCATCATAATGATTGTGTAAAAGTGGATCATGTCAATGTAGAGAAAAAGATGACGAAGGAGATGCTCGCGGCAAACTTACATTCCAGGGGCTGAACCACTAGAAAGTAGGCCCCATGAGAGCAAAGATTTAATATTTTGCTAGAGGCTCACCTACTAGGACAGTGCCCACTAGAGTTCACAGTAGTCCCTCAAACATCTGTTAAACAAATGGGCAATCAAAATCGTAAAGAATGGCCCTGGCCGATGTGGCTCAGTTGGTTGGAATGTCCTCCTGTAAACCAAAAGGTTGCAGGTTTGATTCCTGGTTGGGGCCCATGCCTAGACTGCAGGCTCAGTCCCTGGTCAGAGCATGTACGAGGCAACCCACCGATGTGTGTCTCTCTCTCATCAATGTTTCTCTCCCTCCCTTCTCCTCTCTCTAAAATCAATAAGCACATCCTGGGGTGAGGATTTAAAAAAAAATCTTAAAGTATGGTAAGATTTTAGCAGGCTGTGATAGAGAAGACAACTTTCAGATAGAAGAGCAGAAGCAAAGGTGTGGAGGTGGTAGAGCAAGGGAAGCAGTCCAGTCTGGCCTGGAGCTCAGACACACACAGGCAGTGGGACATGAGGACATAAATACTTCTCAAGATCTTCGTGTCAAGCCGAAGAGCTCAGATCTGAATGTGCCAGGCAGCATGGAGCAACCAAACATTCTGATCAGGAATTATATAACTTGAGCCAGCCTTAAGAAAGACTCTAGCAGAGGTTTGTGCAAAATGAATTAGAATTATCACTGTTCATTAAAAATGTATTTATTTGTATGGGCCTGGTGGGGGGGAGGGGAGACTCTGGCTAGGGATAGCTAATACCTTTCTTATACTTTCTCTTTGAACCCAGAGCATTTGCCTCAACAACCTGTGTCCTGTCCTCGTGTTGGAAAGAGTAAGAGTCAATGAGTGTTACCAAAGCAAAAGCAGGGATAAAACAAAGTCAAAATAAAGAGGCCCCAGAACTGCAGCTTCTTGCCAGAATTTATGCAAGTCGGAGGAGGACTGGCTTCGACTTGCTAAAAGAATGGCTTAGTTGTCTAATCACAAGGAGTTAAGCTCCTATCTGGGAACATTGTTTTTCATTTCCATCTAGCACTTTTAACATGTGGGGCTGCTGCCTTGATATTGTTTCAGTCTTTTTTAGTATATTGCAGGAAATGGAAAGAACAGCAGAAAGATAAAGCCCATCTGGCCACAGTGTTAATGTCAGCCTTCCTCTGGTCCTTGGACCAGACTTCCAAATGACTTACCTTTTCTTATATGTGCCCCTTATGAGTCTGGTTTCCTTTCCATAATAATTCACGGCTTGTCCTATTTTCCTTATTGCATTACTGTAGAACATTCCCTGATATGGTGGTTTTAGTAATATGCTTATCTGCTACTACTCAATGTCTACATCCCAAGAAAACAGTGAATGTCATGATGAAATTTACTTCTTTATTTACAGATTATTTCTTTTGCTTTTGGATATTAACTACCCTTGACTAGCAGTTCCTCTTTGTTGATTTCATGTACTCTAAATTAGCAGCAGCCATGACACTGCCACTCTATTTAGGTTTGGAGCAGGTCTTAAAATAGAATTTTTACTCTCCTTTGAATGGTGTGATTTTTATCTCTCTGGTCATGGCCACCATATGTTTGAGAAGTGTGGTCCACAATGTGGTTTCTATCTCAGAAAAAAACGCCTCGATATTTTAAATAAGTAAGGTAGGAATAATAAATATATATAGTGGTGACACATAGGACACCATAATAGACACTGTATTAACGGTACATATAAAACAAAACACGGTGCTCATAAAACGTACAAAAAGGACTCTCAGTAAGTCTCACAATATTGAACATTACCTCTCACTAATTACATGTAATATGGCACTCTCCTTATCCTAAAAAATACTAAATAGAAATTAGAAATTTAAAAATATTCCTAACACACAGCAAGAGTTCTGTGTCAGTTAACTGCGATACGGCAGGAGCTCTCCTCTGGCTCTCTGATCTGGGCTTGTGCTGTTGAACATTTTTTAGTGACCTCATCAGAGGTCACTCATAGTAGGTTAATCATGGGGGTTAAAGAAAAAACTCAACAAACTAAAAACACATGCCACATCTGACACTGAATTACAGATGATTGTAAAGTCTTGCACCGAAGGTCCAAAACTACCTGTAGAAATACAGAATGAAGGAGGTGTGACTTAACATCAGCACATGTGAAAAAGACTTTAGGGTTTTAGATGATTCAGTTTTGGCAGCCACAACTGTATGTGGCTGCCAAAAAAGCTACTCCAAACTTGAGCTGTAATAAAAGAAATACAGCATGCAGAGCAAAGCAGAAGATCCCGTTCATACCTGGAATACTTTGCTCAGTGGTAGGGGTCGTGCTTTCAAAGGGCCAAAGTGGAGTGTGTTTCAGACCGGAAGGCTGAGTGACACAAAATCGGGTCATACAAGGGACCAAAAGTTAGCTTACAGAGGAGACAGCTCCGCAGTTTTAAATGAGCGCATACTACTTTTATGATCAGGATAAAAGACATTTCCGTTTTGGAGGAAAAAAAACCATTTAAATAATGGTCTGTGCTGAAGAGGATATTATGAATCTGATATGTTCAGATACTGCTGGTTTTGCTATAAATTGGTTTATTACATCTTTTGGAAAACAATCCTATGATGTATTGTTAAAGCCACAAAACTTGTTATAGGGGTTTCATAGACAAACTGGTAGATTCGTAAGATGGAATACTGATCACCAATAGAAAAAAGAACAAGCTCCTAATACAAGCATGTGGGTGATCTCAAACACATTATTCTAAGTGAAGGAAGCCAGACTCAAAAGGCTACATTACCACATGAATTCATCTAAATGACATTCTAAAAAAGGCAGTACTGCCCTGGCTGGTATAGCTCAGTGGATTGAGCGCGGGCTACGAACCAAAGGGTCACCAGTTCGATTCCCAGTCAGGGCACATGCCTGGGTTGCAGGCCAGGTCCCCAGTGGGGGCCACGTGAGAGGCAACCACACATTGATGTTTCTCTCCCTTTCTTTCTCCCTCCCTTCCCTTCTGTCTAAAAATAAATAAATAAATAAAATCTTTAAAAAAATAAAAAAGGCAGTACTGTAGGGACAGAAAACAGACCAATGGCAGTCAGAGGTTGAGGTGAGGTATGAACTGACTATGGAGGGACACAGGATGAGTTTTTGAAAATGATGTATCTGTTTCATATCCTGATGGTTAGGATGGTTAAATAACATCAACGATCACAGAACTGTATGTCAAAAAGGGTAAATTTTACTTTATTTAAATTGTATCTTAATTTTTAAAAAAGGAAAAGGAGAAAAAAAAGAAAGTCTTTAAGACATCCAGAGAAAAGAGATGCATTACATACAGAGCAAGAAAGATAAGAATTTTCTTTTAAAAATTACAGAGAAATACTTTTCCAGAACTACAAAACCTGGAAGAATTCATTACCAACAGATCCATACTACAAGAAATGTCAAAGAAGTTCTTCAGGCAAAAGGAATATGATATCAAACAGAAACTTGGATCTATATAAAAAAATGAAGATCCCCAGAAATAGCTGAAATGAAGGTAAATATGAAATACCTTTTTTCTATTTTAATAGCTCTAAATAATTGATTGTCTAAAGCAGGGGTCAACAAAGCGTGGCTCAAGGGTCAAACTTTACCCATTTCCTGTTTTTGTAAGTAAAGTTATATTGAACCATAATAACACCCATTCTTTCATGCATTGTATATGACCGCTTTCACGCCGCAACGACAAAGCTGAGCAGTTGAGACAAAGACCAGATGGCCCGCGACGCCTAAAATACATACCATCAGGCCCTATACAGAAAAAAGTTTGCTGCCGCAATCTACAGCAAAAATAGCAATATATTGTGGGTGTACAGCATATGTAAAATAAAAATGTATAGCAACAATAGCACGGAATATGATAAGGAAATTGGAGTATAGAAACCTTCCTGTGATAAAAATCCTATGCTAATATGTGAAATGGTGATTAGTCAAAGACATGTACTATAAACCCTAGGGCAACTGCACAAAAATATTTTATGACTTAAATAATAAGCCAACAGTGGAGATAAAAATTAGATCATAAAAGGAATTGATTAGTGTAAAGTAGACAGAAAAAAAACAGGAAAAAGGAATAAAGAACACATGGAACATATAGAGAACAGCAAGTTAGGAGAGTTTAATCCAACTACACTGAAATTACATTAATATAATACAAGATGGCTAAAGATATTGTTTAAAAGACAGAGAATTCAACATGAATAAAAAAAAGCAAGACTCAACTACAGGGTAATGCAAAAGTAGGTTTACAGTTGGTCATATGGAAAATAATGCAGCAATTAATAAATAACAATACAAAAATAAACTCTGTGTTTCTCATGCTTACAACTGTAAGCCTACTTTTGCACCACCCTGTATATGCTGGCTACAAGTAACTCACTTTAAATATAAACACATGGCTAGATTAAAAGCGAATGGATGGGACAGGCATGACTTCTTGCCATAGCCAAGGGAGGCAATAAACAAATCCTCTCTGCAAAGAGCAACTATGAACCTGGCCAAATTCATAAAAACACCCCCTCTGCGGCTTGACAAACCAACTATAGGCATACAATATTCTGAGAAACAGTTATGCCTAAAAACACACGAAGCTGAATAAGAACAGTGGAGTCTGTGGCGTTCTGACAGTCGAAGTGGATGTTGTGTCAGAACGGGGGCAGGCTACGAGAAGAAGATTTTTTTGCTGCAGTAGGAAGAGGCTCACTTAATTTGGAGCAGGGTGTAGCACCGTGCTCAGTGGTGGTGTCAGTGGAACTGACGACCTCAGAGACGGCAGGTGGGCAGGGCCAAATGGTCTACAAGCACAAGGCTGTGGTCATGGCTGGGGCAAGTTCGTTCCCGGCTGAGGCTGCATACTTTCACAGCTAAGTCCAAGAGGACCCAACCAGTCGCACTCTCATGGCTGACATTTAGACTGTGTGCTTGCCAAGAGAAGAGGTGAAAGGGCCCAGCAGAATGGAAAAGATGAGAATGACTTGAAAACACCCTGAACTTTGAATGTTTACCCTTACCCTCACTTAGGTAAACTACTTACCCTCACACAGACCCATTGACAGATGACAAAAACCTTACTACATCGAGGTGGTTCAGTATAACCTCTGTTCAACCACTGGCTGACTAGTAGGTCATGTAGATATAGGGGCAACCCCTAGGGAAAAAGACCAAAAATAAAACCAGTTTAAAAAATGAGCAGAGACATCAATGGCCACAAATCACAGCAAAGTGAGAATTCACGGGTTTAATGAGCACGTTACCAGACAAGGAAACAATGAACAAACAAAAAGTAACAACAGGATACCTTAATTACAGTGCAGTGATTGTTTCGCAATGCATATTTATATCAAATCATCAAATATAGAATTTAAATATATACCATTTTTAATAGTCAAATTCCTCAATTAAAGAAAATAAAATAATGAACATCTTGGGGAGATCAGGCTCCATAGCTCCTATATTATCTAAAATGCCCAGTTGTCAAAAAAAAAAAATTAAGAGACATACAAATAAACAGGGAAGTGTAATTCATACTCGAGGAAAAAAGCAGCCAATAGAAACTCCCTCAGTCTCCCAGCTGAATATAGCAGACAAAAATTTCAAAGCACTTATTACATATAAATGCACAGAACTAGAGGAAGTCATAATAAAAGAAATAAAAAATAAAAGTACAGCAACAATGAATGCTCAAATAGAGATTTTCCATGGCAAGAGAGAAATCTTGGAGTGGAAAACTATAATAACTACAATAAAAAATTCACCAGAGCAATTCAACAGCAGTTTTTTTTTAAATTTAATTTTTTTAAAAGCTACTTTAGTTTTGAGGTGGCAGGAGAAAGATTTGGTGAACCTGAAAACAGAAATTATCCAATCTTAATAACAGAGAAAGACTGAAGAAAAATACACAGACCATCAGAAATATGGGGCAACACCAAGCATACCAACACACACACAATGGAAATCCCAGAAGGAGAGAAGAGAGAAGCTTACCACCTTTGATGAAAAACATTAATCAACACATTCAAAAAACTCAAGAAACTCCGAGTAAAAGAGATCAACACCTAGATATATAACAAAATCTGTAAGCCAGAGTCGGAGAGAAAACACTTGAAAACAACATGAGAAAAGTGGCTTACTAGAAACAACAGAGGCTAGAATAGAGTTGAATGACATACAGAAAAATTATGAAAAAATATGTTTTGTCAACCAATAATTCCATATCCAGCAAATTTATCCTCCAAAAATGAAAATAAAAGATATTTCCAGATAAACAAAAACTGAGTAAATGTATTGCTAGTAGATCTATATTACAAGAAATACTGAAGTCAATCTCTTTAGGTTAAAAGACAGTGACACCAGTTGGTGACTCAAAGCCACAAGAAGCAATAAGAAACACCAAAAATAGTAAAGATTTGAGTTAATATAAAATATTAAATGTGTTTTTAATCATATCTTCTCTTAACATACTTGAAAGATATAAACATTTCTAAAGCAATAACTATGACACTATTTTTAGGTTGATAATATATAAAAGTATATATTTAATATGAGACATACTTTAGAGTCAATGACACAAATGGGTTTAAAGTAAAAGAATAACAACAAGTGTATATATATATATATATGTATATATATATATATATATATATATGTAAATATACACAATACAGAGAATTATAGGACAGCAGCTATATTAGCATCAGGTAAAAAAGATTAAGGCAGCCCTGGCTGGTGTAGCGCAGTGGATTGAACACGGGCTGGGAACCAGGCGGTCCCGGTTCGATTCCCAGTCAGGGCACATGCCTGGGTTGCGGGCCAGGTCCCCATGAGGGCCATGTGAGAAGCAACCATACATTGCTCTTTCTCTCCTTCTCTTTCTCCCTTCCTTCCTCTCTCTCTAAAAATAAATAAAAATAAAATCTTTAAAAAAAAAAAAAAGATTAAGGCAAAGAGTTCTATGAGCAACAGAGCACTCCATAATGATAAAAAGTGACTACGTTAGGAAGATATAACAATTATAAATGCATACATACCTAATACTTAAAGTTCAAAAAAAATGAAGGAAAAATTCACAGAATTCAAAGGAGTAAGAGACAATTCAACAATAACAGATGAATAATTATTCACCTCACTCTCAATAATTGATAAAACTAAACAGAAAATCAAAAAGGTTATAAAAAGTGTTTTGAACTGAATGAAAATGAAAACACATATCAAAAAATTTTTTAATATTTTATTTATTTATTTTTTAGAGAGAGGGGAAGGGAGGGAGAAAGAGAGGGAGAGAAATATCAATGTGTGGTTGCCTTTCATGTGCCCCTTCTAGGGACCTGGCCTACAACCCAGGCATGTGCCCTGACTGGGAATTGAATTGGCGATCCTCTGGTTCAAGGCCAACACTTAGTTCACTGAGCCACACCAGCCAAGGCCACATATCAAAATTTAAGAGATGCAGCTAAAGCAGTACTTAGAGGAAATATTATAGCTCTTAGATGTCTATTTCAGAGAAAAAGAAAGCTGTCTAATCAATAAACTAAACTTATACCTCAAGAAACTAGAAAGAGAAGTACAAATGAAACCCACACCAAGCAGAAGAAAGGAAAATAATAAAAACAGAGCACAAAGCAAAAAAATAGAAAACAGAAAAAGAACAGAGAAAACCAGTGACACCCAAAGTTGGTTTACAAAACAGATCAACAAAACTGACAAATCAGTAGCCAGATTGACCCCCCAAAAAAATAATAAATAAATAAGATACAAATTATCAAGATCCAGAATAGAAGAGAGACATATTTATTAACATTACAGAAATTTAGAGGATTAAAATAAAATATTATGAAAAATTTTATGCCAACAAATTAGATTAATAAAATAAACAAATTCCTAGAAAGACAAAAATTACCAGATTCACTCAAGAAGAAAAAGAAAATTTGAATAGACATACTGAGTAAAAACTTCAGACCCAGTGGCTTCACTGTGAATTATGTCAAATACTACAGAAGGAATAAGGACCAATTTTTCACAAACTCTTTCAGAAAACAGAGGAGGAAACACTTCTGAATTGACATTATGAATCCAGGACCGCCCTTACACCAAAGGCCCGGCAGGAAAAACCAAGCCCAACCTGCAAACCGCTCCCTGGGTTGCCACAGGTCAGAGCGGTCTGCGTTGTGCACAGGCCGCTTTCCTTTCATTCTAGACATTTAAAGTACAGGGGTATATGCATATTAAAGTGTGTTTTATTGAGAATTTTAAAAAATTCCAAGGTTATAAGTATTTATAAAATTCACACACTGATTTTGAACCAAATCATACCCAACACCTCTACAAAGACAAGACGTCCCTCCACTATTATTTGGGCCTGCAGGGTAATCTAAGTAAGGATGATGAAATATATAGGGAAAGACCAAAGTAAGAATTCTGTAGAAAGCATTTTTAAAAAATTGAAATGCAAGGTGTGAGTTGATAGTAAAGCCCTGGGAATTCCATCTCATTAATCTACTGTACATGTCCTGAAAAGGGGGTGGTAAGAGATTAAATAACTCTGAAGAGCCAATGTTCAAGTGGCCTAAAAAGCCAGGACATTGGAGAAATTTCGCTCTTAGCAACAATGTGTGTAGAGGCGTTAAAATGGACTCCAGGGTACTCAGAAGTTCTACTTCCCTGTCTTCAAGGGAATTCACGCTCGCCTTAAGCCATCCTAGTGAACGTCTATCTTAAAACATCTATAAGGTATGAGACTCTAAAGCCTTTCTTACAGCATCTGACCTCTCAGAAAAATAGTCCAAATATGGAACCGCAGTCTTTTCTGACTATATTATATTATGTTATGTTATGTTCCCTTTACCGTCTTCCCCTAATATTAATATAGTACATACAGTTATCAAAACCAGTACATTAACATTAGGACAATACAATCAACTAAATGACATGTCTTCTTCAAATGACCATTTTTACCACGAACACCCTTCTCCACCCTAGGATCCAACTCAGGACCCCGCACTGTATGTCTCCTTCGCTCCAATCTCTGCCCGCTCTTCAGTCATTCTCGTCTCTCACGACTTGGACTCTTATGAAGAACAGTGGTCAATTATTTTGTAGAATGTCCCTAATATGTTTTTTTCTGTTTTAATAATATTATTATCAACAAGAATCAGTTATTAAGGGTTTACTAAAATTCCAGCCACCATGCTAAATAGAATTGTTTTTAACAGACCTTAGAGAAGAAGCATTTTATTTTTTTAAAAGGTTTTATTTATTTATTTACTTTTAGAGAGAGGGGAAGGGAGGGAGAAAGAGGGAGAGAAACATCAATGTGTGGTTGCCTCTTACGTGGCCTCCACTGGGGACCTGGCCGGCAACCCAGGCATGTGCCCTGACTGGGAATCGAACCGGCGACCCTTTGGTTCACAGCCCGCGCTCAATCCACTGAGCTATACCAGCTAGGGCAGAGAAGAAGCATTTTAAAATCAAAGAGTAATCATCTTTAATTCACCCTTCTTCAAGCACTAGTGTTTTGTAAACTACAAAGCATTACCACACATATTATTATTATTCATCCACCCCAATGTTCTTTAATGTCCCCCCCTCTAAAAAATATTAAGTCCATCCCAGTCAGGGCACATGCCTGGGTTGCGGGCCAGGTCCCCAGTGGGGGCCATGTGAGAGGCAACCATACATTGCTGTTTCTCTCCCTCTCTTTCTCTCTCCTTTCCCCTCTCTCTAAAAATAAATAAATAAAATCTTAAAAAAAAAAATTAAGTCCAAGTATAAACCTTAAATTTAGGGCCCTTGACCTTACCTTTCTGAATATTTACTGACCATAATTTCCTACCCTGGAACCCTGGCCCATTCCTTTCTTCACTTGTACCTGACCTCCCTTTTCATCTCTAAATACCCTTTCTTGAGGACACCTCTGATCCCTGACCCTACATCCTGAGAGCTACTAATCCTCTGAAATACCACAGAATTTAATGACTGCAGTACTCATGTGGTACACAGATACTACCCTGAGCTGTGGACATATGCTTTCTGCAGATTCTTGTCTCCCAAATGAGACTATCATGGCCTGTATTTTCCCCCATGACATCTGGTATAATACCCTAGTGCTTAATAACATACTGAATACCTGCCAAGTGTCAAACTTTGTGCTAGGCTCTGGGAAACTAGAGATAATTATGATACAATCCCAACTGTTGAGAACTTTTTGGTGTTAAATTGTTTTTGAGTATAGTGATAGCTTGGAAATAGTTTTCTCTTCAAAAAATTAAGGTCACTAGAAGTTTCCTATGGCAGTCAAGTTTTCCTTTTTCTGTTCTTATAAACATTAAAATAACTAATTATAGATTACTAATGTGTCACAGAGCATGTATATTTTCCAACTAGCTTGTGCTAGAAGCTGTACCTGGTTTTATGAAAAATCGAGATACTACAGAGTAAACCTGAATTAGCCAAAGGCCTTTGCAAATATTGCCACAGGTTGTAGCAGTTGCAACCCGTTTACTAATTGTTTTTGTCTAGTGACATCTAGTGGCAAAAGTGTTAAAAACAGCGCTGCAATAAAATAACATTAAAAGGAGGCCATCTTATGAAAAAAGGCAAAATATGAATGAATTATGATATTTATTAGCATTAAAGAATGTCTTAATGTCTCTTTGGCCTATACTACTGTTAACCCTCTCAGTGGGGTTTATCATTTGTTTCCTTATCTTTTAGTTGGTATATATTAATCTTGATAATAACATAAGATTTACTGAAATACAAGTTACTAGTATTTTAACAATATGTTAAAGAAAACCTTCAATTTAAAAGACTGAACAGAGGACACACCTTTCCCCAATTGTGATATGCCTGCTTCAACAATCTTGCAATTCAAAACTGCATTGTTGTTTAAATATATTTGCTTACTGACACATTCATGTTGATAAACTTATTTAAAAACTTGTTTAGAA
Organism: Micronycteris hirsuta; assembly: GCA_004026765.1. Taxonomy (NCBI): domain Eukaryota; kingdom Metazoa; phylum Chordata; class Mammalia; order Chiroptera; family Phyllostomidae; genus Micronycteris; species Micronycteris hirsuta. The sequence goes on from PVJI01003208.1 coordinate 121,802, forward strand.
ACTTTTGTTAATGATTTTAATCAGCTCAATAAGGAAAATTATTATCTATTCAAACTCATTCTTTACAACATCACTTTGTATTTCACTGGATTTCTGTGAAATTGAAATTTGATAGAAAGACGTATTTAAACATTATGAAAACCTGTTTAAAAGATTCTTCCTCAAATAATGAATTGTCAGTGAGTCCAAAATTTAATGTACAGTCATTCAATGTGAATCAATTTTAATAATGGAGTTCACCCAAAAATAGTAAAAACCTAATAACATTCTGAAAATACTCTTTTGATAACCAGATTTAAAAATATCTAAGTCATTTAATTAAATGATCTAACAGCTCTGTGATCTCAAGTAGGAAACTCAAGTTCTAGTCAATTTCTTCCAAAGTGTGATCCATGGACCCATTTTGGAATCACCTAGAATGCTAGTTTAACATACAGATGCCTTAAACCTCAACCTACTGAACAGATTCTCTGAGTTTCGGGCTCCATAATCAGCATTTTTTTTTAAGTTTCTCCAGGTAGTTTCTTACGCATAATAAAGTTTTGAAAATAATTACTATAAAGACCACAAATATAAATTCTTCTAAGTTGTTCTGGTTCTTTCTAGTCAATCTTTCCTGCCTTTCTTCAAATAAGTTGTTCCATCCTTTAAGTTCTCCAAAGGGTTACACTTTACAGCAGTTATCATGTTGAGTCACAATTCGTCTGTTAAAGAAAACATAGTTTCCCTCACTGGACTGTGGGCTCCTCACGAGGCAGAATAATGGTTTTGTTTTTGTATCTCTAAGTCTAACAGTATCTGACGAACAGCAAGCGTTCAGTGAATATGGCTGAGTGAATACACAAAACATCGTGGTTCTAAAAAGAGCGTATGACTTCCACTTGTGTCCCATTCCAAATACTATACAATTAGCATCAACTTAATCTGTCCAACAGGCAATCAAAATTTGGGGGTGGGGGGTGCACTTTTTCTTCTTAATTCTAGGAATACCTATAAAGCTCATCTTTCCTAAACATTTCAGTCTCAAATGTCAGTACTGGTGTTTAAATATAGAATTTTTATATGTGGTTTTTGGAAAAGTAGAATAACAGCCTTAGAGTATTTCTAGGCTGTCATTTAGCAGAAACTACTAACAAACCAGAGGCATAAAAGGAAATACATACATCTATCTTCACTGTCATATTCCAGGAGTAATCGGCTAGCTCAGACAGGAAATGGCACTGCTTAGAAAGATATATCCTTGCCCTGACTGGTTAGTTCAGTTGGTCAGAGCATCGTCCCAATTCACCAGGGTTGCGGGATCGATCTCCAGTTGGGGTACATACAAGAAGCAACCAACAAATGCATGAATGGGTGGAACGACAGATCGATGTCTGTCTCTGTCTCTGTCTCTCCTCCCCCCTCCTCCCCCTTTCTCTCTAAAATCAATTAAAAATTTTTAAAAAATATATATCCTTGGGTACTAGCTAAAGTCAACCATGTATATTTTGTTTAAAGTCATAATATAACACAAACTAAAAGTTTAAAGAAACAAAAAAGAGTGAGTAAACTATCTGACAATTAATTATTCCAGTAAGTTAATGTTTAATATGGCTTGGAATTAAAATCAGAGTTTAACCTGCATACTTACTGGTACCGAGACTAAGAAAGAAAATCAAAGCAGTATATCCCAGGTATAATTTTGGTCAAGAATTCTTTTGGCATCTTTTAATTGTATATTTTTATTTATGTGGAAGACTCTTTAAACCATGAATACCCTCCCTGACCCTGTCTTCTCTAGGTGACTACCTCCTGTTCTCTCAAAGCTCAGCTCAAGTGTTACTTCTGCTGTGAAAGCTGCCCGAACTCCCCGGTCGATGAGTGAGTGAGCCTCTCTCCCGTGCACGTGTAGTCCTTCGGGCGCACGGCCAGTACACTCAGGCTCTGCCATTGAGTTACCAACCCGTCTGAATCCCTCACAAAACCATACGCTACAGCTTATATTCTTGGTATCTCCACTGCCTGGCACACTACCAGGCTCTTGGCAGGTTTTTACCAATATACTGCAGAAATGAACGATCAATTCAATAATCAAGGTTGTTGACATGAGGCTCTCGAGTAAAATGGAAAAAGTGGTAATAAACAGAACAATATGGATTAAAAAGCATTTTTAAGAGGATTTCTGATTCTGTTCATGAAAGATTAACTGCTGTAATGCCTTCTGGTCATGAAGATCTAGAAAACCAGACGAAATACACAGAAAACTCATCTCATATATTGTATAGCAGGCAATGCAGGACTTTGATCTCTGAGAGAAGGAAAATAAGTGAGCTCCACCATGTCTCCAGGCCAGAGAGGGATACCCATAAAGAACCCAGCAGCCTTGGTTTGCAGGCTTGAAGAGACTGCGGAGTTTGGCGAGCCTGAGGTGCTAGACACCTAGAATTTACATTCCAGAATTTACACAACAGAATACGGGAGAGGAGGGAGCTCCAAAGAGATCTGCACAGGACACCCTCGAATGCCTGGCTATACCCTAAGCTGCACATTTATGAAGTGAGATTCCACAAGGTTGGAGAAAGAACTACAGGAAAACAGTAGGCCAAACAATTTCTGAAATTCATACAGAGCTCAGAGCAGTGCATGTTCTCACCAGCTAGCGTGGGAAGGCCTCAGCATACATGGGGCAACGGTAGAGCACGCAGAAGGGTAGTGCCCTAGCAGTGAGGCTTATTTAAGCTAGACTAAAGGCTGCCCGGATGAGCCCTCACAAAGCTTAAAAGCAAGCCTAGAAAGGGCCAAATTAATTACAAGTGACAACCTTATACCAGAACAAAGTCTAATATTCTTTAAAGGAATAAACAAAATCCAGCACCCAAGAACATAAAATATGCCATATTTGGCATACAATAAGAAATTTCCAGCCCTGGCCAGGTGGTTCAGTTGGCTGGGGCATCGTCCCACACACCAAAAGTTTGCAGGTTTGATCCCCAGTCATGCCTCGGTTGTGAGTTCGGGAGGCAACTGATCAATGTTTCTCTTTCACATCTCTCTCTTTCTCTCTCTCTTTCCACTCTTTTCCTCTCTCTCTCAAATCAATAAACATATACTTGGGTGAGGATTAGAAAAAAAATCCAAGCATGCAAAGAAGCAGGAAAATATGAGTTGTAACAAGGAGAAAGTTCATTCAGTAAAAAACAGACCCAGAAATGATGGACTAGCACATAAGAAAGTTAAATGTTATTATAAATATACTCTATATGTTCCAAAAGCAGAGGAAAACATAAGCATGATAAGCAGAGAAATAGAAACCTTTTTTAAAGGGGGGTGGGAGAGGGACATTCAGGATGAAAAACACTATTATCTGAAATTAAGAACATGGATGGGATTAAGAGCAGCATAGACATGACAGAAATAAAGACCGCTGTACCTGGGAACATAGTAGTAAAAATTATCCAAAAAGGTTTTGTTTTGTTTTGTTTAATTAAAAGGCGAGCCACCTGTGAGAAAATATCAAGTGGTCTAACATAGAAATTGAAGTCGCACAAAAAGGGAGGGGTGAGGGCAGAAAAATATTGGAAGAAATAATGGCCAAATTATTGGATAAAAACTATAAACCTATAAATCAAAGAATATAAAGAGCACTTTGTGGAAATTCATCACTCTCAATGTATATAGGTAAATATAGAAATAAATATAGGTGCAAGTGTGTGTGTGTGTGTGTGTGTGTATTTCCTTGCTAAATGCAACGCGAGGGCCTGGGCGTGTTTTACTGCCACTACCTACTGAAAGAACTGGGGCTCCCAGAGAAATGCCTGATCCTGGGGCTGGGCCAGGAAAGGACAAGGCCAAGTATGGAATATGATTAATATTATTAACATATCGTGCCAGAAAATAAAAGCATGTTCAAAGAATAATGAGAATATGTCAAAAGAACATAGGGAGCTCGACTGATGGGCCTCTGACTAGCAAAATTTAGAGCATTTTGAGAATAAAAATAAATAATGACTGGAACAGATTATAACTCACTGAATAAAATAGGAATTCACTGTTCCACATTGGTTTAAATAAGTAAATAAATAGGGAGCAGACAAGGTCCTCCTTATAGTAAAATCCAAGTAACCATCACTGTATAATTAATGCAAGCAAAAAACATCAACAGATACTGTAACCAGTGAAAAAAGTGTGTTGAAAATGAGATTTCAGAGTCTCACAGTATCTCCTCAAACACAAAGTAAGAAAAACTTTACCATGAGAAATGGGCAAAAACTGACATTTTCAGATAAATAAAAACAAAAAGATATTGTTTCCAGCTGACACGCACATGCAAGAAATGCTATAAGACGTTCTTCAGATTAAAAATAAATTATATCAAATGAAAATCTGAACCTATAGAAAGGGATTAAGAATTCCAGAAATGGTAAACATGAGGGTGAACATAACATTCAATATGGTTTTTCTGCAGTTTTTTCTTCTCAACTTCTTTAAAAGCTTCATGATTGTTTAAAACAAATACATTTATGCTCTGGGATTTCTAACACACAGAGATGCATTACTGATGACAACCACAGCACAAAGAAGTGGGGTGAACAGACTACCGAAAGTTCTTACGTTTTACGTGAAACGGCACAATATTAACTCTATTTGCACTATTATATGTTAAGGACATGCTATTGTAATTCCTAGAGCAATCACTTAAAAAATAATGTAAAGGTATACAACTAAGAAAGCTAATAGAATTAAAACAAAATACTAAAAAATATTCAATTGATCAAAAAAATGTCAGGAAAGAAGTATGAGAGAAAACAAAAGCAAGCAGTAACAAATAGAGAATGAAGAGCAAAAGGGTAGACCTATATCCAACCACATCAATTTATACCCCAAATAAAAGGCAGATGTCAGCCTAGTTACAAAAGCAAAACCCAATTATACACAGCCTACAAGAGATACATTTTAAAAACATAAATAGGTTAAAAATAAATAAAATAATGGAAAAAGATATACTATGCAAACAGGTAAGTATAAGAAAGCTGGAATGGCTATATATTAATATATAAGTATATTGTAAGACAAAACAGACTTCAAGATAGGGGGTACTACCACAGATAGAAGGAATTTCATAATGATAAAAGAGTCGATACAATAATCATTAATGGGTATGTGCATAATTACAAACTTCCAAAACACAGACAAAATAAAAGGAATAGACAAATTCACAATCATAGCTTGAAATTTTAAAACCTCTTTCTGTTAAGTGATAGAATTAAAAATATAGAAGATTTAAACAATACCATCAACCACACCTTAACTTACAACACTATACCCAAAAACACATTCTTTTCAAGTGCAACTGAATGTGTCATGTTCACCTAATAAAAATAAGGTTCTGTAAGTGTCTGTTAAATAAAAGAACACATACATAGGTGGACGATGGTGCATGCTGAAATGTAAGTAACACTTGGCTGTATTGACTAGTTCATAGCTGAATAAATGGACAAGAAGTTGAAACTGATGCTGTAGACTTACAATCACCCAGGCCAGTGAATTTCAACCCTTTTTTTATCTCATGGCACACATAAACTAATTACTAAAATTCTGCAGCACATCAAAAAATAGATTTTTTGCTGATCTGACAAAAAATAGGTGTAATTGTGAATCATTCACACCAGACAGCTATTGTTGTGTTGGCTGTTTTCATTTTTTTAATTTAACGATCTAAGGGAAAAGAGGTCCGTGCCCATGACTAAAGTCAGGTATTGCATACTTTAAAAATTCTGAAGGCAACGCAGTGTGCTGCGGCACACTGGTTGAAAATCTCTGATCTAAATGTCTGTATTTCACAATATTTAAAGTTCACTAAACTAGATGCTAGAGACAAGGAATGTACAGAGGCAAAGTCCCAGCAAGTGAAGGAAAAAGTTAAATAAAGAAGCATTGTTTCGGAGAAAGGCATAGACACCTTCTCTGAGATGTGCCACAAAGGAACAAAGATGGATGGAGGCACAGAGATTTATTGGAGTGAGGAAAAGGGTGAGGCTGCTCTAGCAAATGGCTTCACCTCCTCAATTGGTTTAAAGGATCATTCTCTTGGGGCTTCCCACTCTTCTGAGTAAGGCTCACTTTGCTGGTTAGCATCCTTGTTTAAAAGGTTGACCGAAGAGCCATTACACATACAAATCAGTCTACAACAAGGTCGTCAGGAATAAGGTATCAACTTTTCAAATACGGTGTTTGGGGGAAAACATACTCAGGATCAACCTGGGCTTAGAGCCACCTTCAGAAACAGCTATGCTCTGATCATGATCCATTCTCCTGTCCCCTCTTTTGACACCCCACTTTCCAAAGCAGAGGTGAGGTCTCACAGCTGGAAAGACAGGTGTCTGACAAATGCAAAGACTCTCTACCTTCATATTAAGTGTCTGGCTAACAGATAAGTGGGTAAGAAAGATGTGGAGAAAGTAGTCACTGGAAATCTAGCTTCCTCATGTCTTCCCCATCACCCTTTTCCATGGACTCATTCTAACTCAGAATATATTACGTTCTTCACAGCCAAATGCAAAACTCCCAACAAAGCTATTTCGTATCATTGAAGCAACTACTGGACATGTTTGACCTTCCCTGTTCAAGGACAGTCTCTTCTTTAGGCAGCAAGACAATCTTACATTGTATCCAGGATCAACAACAAAAAATGA
>PVJI01003209.1:0-128301 GCA_004026765.1 Micronycteris hirsuta
GATTTTTTGGAATAGTCTGTGAAGGATAGGTGTTAGTTCTTCCTTAAATGCTTTGTAGAATTCTCCTGTGAAACCATCTGGTCCAGGGCTTTTGTGTGTTGGAAGTTTTTTGATTACTGCTTTAATTTCATCCACTGCTATTGGCCAGTTCAGGCTTTCTGCTTCTTCCTTATTGAGTTTTGGAAGATTATATTTTTCTAAAAATTTGTCCATTTCTCCTAGGTTTTCAAATTTCTTGGCATACAGTTCTTCATAGTTGTGTCTTATAATCCTTTGTATTTCTGAGGCATCAGTTGTGATATCTCCTCTTTCATTTCTGATTGAGTTTATTTGGGCCCTCTCTCTTTTTTTCTTGATCAGCCTGCTTAAAGGCTTGTCTGTTCTGTTTATCTTTTCAAAGAACCAGCTCCTGGATTCATTGATCCTTAGAATTGTCCTTTTAGTCTCTAAGTCATTTAATTCTGCTTGATCTTGGTCATTTCCTTCCTTCTACTTGCTCTGGGTTGTCTTTGTTGTTGTTCCTTGAGTTCTTGTAGGTGTAGGGTTAGGTTGTTTGTGTGAACTGTTTCTATTTTTTTTAGGTAGGCCTGTATCACTATGAACTTTCCTCTCAGGACTGCCTTCGCTGTGTCCCGTAAGTTTTGGGTTGTTGTCAGTTCATTTGTTTCAAGGAACTTTTTGATTTCTTCCCTAATCTCGTCCTTGACCCATTCATTGTTTAATAGCATGCTATTCAATCTCCATGATTTTGAGTGTTTTGGGGTTTTTTTCCTTTGGGTTGGTTTCTAATTTCAGTCCCTTGTGGTCAGAGAAGATACTTGGTATGATTTCAATTTTCTTGAATTTGTTGAGGCTTGTTTTGTGTCCTATCATATGGTCTATTTTTGAGAATGTTCCATCTGCATTTGAAAAGAATGTGTATTTAGCTTCTTTAGGGTGAAAGGCTCTGTATATATCGGTTAAGTCCATTTCTTCCAGGGCATTGTTCAATGCCACAATAACTTTGCTGATATTTTGTGTGGAGGATCTGTCCATTTTTGACAGTGGGGTGTTGAACTCCCCTACTATAATTGTGTTACTATCAATGTCTTTCTTGAAGTCTTCCAAGATTTTCTTTATGTATTTGAGTGCTCCTATGTTGGGTGTATATATATTTACAATGTTTATGTCTTCTTGTTGGATTCTTCCCTTGAGTATTATGAAGTGTCCTTTGGGGTCTCTCTTTATGGCCCTTTTTTGGAAGTCTATTTTGTCTAATATGAGTATAGCTACCCCGGCTCTTTTTTCCTGTCCATTTGCTTGGAAAACTTTTTTCCAGCCCTTCAATTTCAATCTATGAAGGTCTTTTGCCCTGAGGTGGGTCTTGTAGGCAGCATATGTGTGGGTCATGCTTTCTTATCCATTCAGCTATTCTATGTCTTTTGATTGGAGCATTTAATCCATTTATGTTTAAGGTTATTATTGATAGGTACTTCTTCATTGTCTTTTTTTTTCCCCTTCCTATTTTTCTCTCTCTCTCTCTTTTCCTTCCTTTCCTTAAAGCAGTCCCTTTAGCATCTCTTGCAGACCTGGTTTGGTGGAAGTGTATTCTTTTAGACTTCTTTTGTCTGGGAAGCTCCGTATTTGGCAATCTATCTTAATTGAGAGCCTTGCTGGGTACAGTAGCCTTAGTTAAAGGCCTTTTGTTCTCATTACTTGGAATATTTCTTGCCATTCTCTTCTGGCTTGGAGTGTTTCCGTTGAGAAGTCAGCTGCTAATCTTATCGGGGCTCCCTTGTATGTTACTTCCTGTCTCTGTCTCGCTGTGTTTAAGATTCTCTCTTTTCTTGGAATTTTGCCATTTTAATGATGATGTGTCTTGAAGTGGGCCTGTTTGGGTTCTTTTTGATTGGGAATCTCTGTGTTTCTTGGACTTGTGTAACTTTTTCTCTCATCAGATTAGGGAAATTTTCCATCATTACTTTTTCAAACATGCTTTCTATCCCTTGCCCTTCTTCTTCTCCTTCTGGTATCCCTATTATACGGATATTATTACGTTTCATGTTGTCCTGCATTTCCCTTAATATCTCTTCATTATTTCTGAGTCTCTTTTCCTGTTCCTGCTCTTTTTGGGTGTTTTTTTTTCTACCTTGTCTTCCAGCTCGCTGATCCGATCCTCTGCTTCATCAAGCCTGCTTTTGATTCCTTCTTTTGTGTTCTTTAGTTCAGATATTGTAGTCTTCGTTTCCACTTGGCCCTTTTGCATAGTTTCTATTTCCTTTTTCATGCTGACATAGTTTGCAGTGAGTTCATTGTAGTTTCCCTGTAGTTTCTGGAAATTCTCTGCAAGCTCATCGAGCTTCTTGAGCTTCCTGATAACCAATGCTTTGAACTCAATATCTGATAGTTGGCTTACCTCTGTTTCGTTTATCATTCTTTCTGGGGTTTCTTCCTTTGCTTTCATTTGGGGATTGTTTCTTTGTCTTCCCATTGTTTGTGAGACTCTTCTTGCTATCCTCTGTTTCTTAAATTAATCTGTCAAGTTCTCTGGAGTAGCAAAGTTAATTTTGTCTCACTGTCTCTGTTTTCTGGACTGACCCCTGTCCAGGACTGACTCTGGTCTTTTCACAGCTCCAGGTTTTAATGTCTCACTGTGTGAATGTTCAAATTCCCCTGTAATCTTGGTTACCAACCATCATATGTGCTGGAATACTGCTGGGTTTTTGCCCTGTTCCTCAGAAAATCAACCAATGAGCAGGAGGAAATGAACTCTGTTCCCCCTATCCCGCCACCATCTTCCTACCCCCTCCTGTTAGCTTTATTTTTAATTTCTGGTGGAACCTACTTGCCATTTTCCATAATGGCGATACCAATTTACATTCTCACCAACCATGCAGTGTTTCTTCTTCTCCACACTTTCTCCAACAACCGTTATCTCTTGTCTTTTAGGTAACAGACATCCTCATGTGTTTGAGGTGATATATCATTGTGGTTTTGATTTGAATTTCCCTGATGATTAGTTACTTGTTAGTCATTGTATATCTTCTTTGAAAAAATGTCTTTCAAGTTTTATTTTTACATATTTTAAGTGTGTTATTTATTTTCTTTTTGCTTTTTTCTATGTGTTCCTTATATATTTGGGAAAATAACCTCTTGTTAATGTAGGTTTTGCAAATATTTTACTCTATTGTCTGAATTATGTTTTCATTCTGTTGATTGTTTCCTTTGTTGCACAGAAGATATTTGTATTGATGCAATCCCGGTTGATTATTTTTGTCTTTGTATTTGACATATGAAATATATCATTCACAAGATCAATGTCAAGAAGTTTTTCCCTATTTTTCTAGCAGTTTTATAGTTTCAGTTATGTAAATCTTTAATTTATTTTTAGTTGACTTTTGTATATGATGCAAAATAAGGGTCCAGTTTTATTCTTCTGCATATGGACATCCAGTTTTTCCAACACCATCCACATTATAGTGTTGACTTATATATTCATTAGTATTTATTACATTAATTTATTCAAGTAATTATAGAACACATACACAAAATGTGGGAATAAATACTGAGTATCAGAAGACAATAGTAAAATGTAAAATCATGGAATATTTATAACTGAAAAAGACAGCTTCCAAAGTAAAAACATCACTGGTTGCATTTAATAATAGATTAAGTATGAAAAATAAAATATAAGTGAAATTGAAGGCTGAACAATAGATGCTATCCAAACTAAAATATTGTGAGGAAAACAATTGAGAAAAAAAGAAGCACAACAGTGATCTGTGGAAGAATGTCAAGTGACATCTGGGATAATATCAAGTTAGAAAGTACATGAGTAATTGGTATATAAGAAGTCATAGGAATAAAAAAATATATAGGAAGAATATTTTTTTAAGTTGAAGAAAAATATAAGCCCACATATCTAAAAAACTAATTAAACCATAAAAGTAAAGACAAAGAAACCCATAGTAAGAAAGGTCTTAATCAAATTACTGAAAAAAGAATAAAGAAAATCTAAAAAGCAACTAATAACAGTAGAACCATTACACACAGAGAAAAAAAATAAAAAGAATGTTCACTGACTTCTCTTCAGAAGCAATGTAAAACAGGAGAAAATGAAATAAAATCCTCAAGTACTGAAGAAAATCAAGTAAAATAGGTAATTGAGTTTAAAGATACTTGAACAAAAATATGACAAAATTGGCAAATCATGCAACCATGCTAATTTAGTAGAACAGACTAAAGAGTTCAGAATTTAACACACAAATACAAGGTCAGTTGATTTTTAACAAAGGTGTCAAAGTAATCTAATGTATAAAAATAAAGAGTCTTTAGAACAATTTTTCCTTGATAAAGTAGACATCAGTATGAACAATAAAAAGAAAAATTAACCCACACAGTATAGTTTATGAAAACTCAACTGCAATGTATCATAGATCTTAATGTGAAATCTAAAATGATAATTTCTAGAAGAAAATTCAGAATAAAATTTGTGACCTTAGGTTATATAAGATATCTTGTATGAACATTTATGAACCATTAACATGTATAAACCATTAATAATTGATAGACTTCATAAAAATAAAAACTTCTCTTTGAAAGGATTAATTAATTAAAAATACATGCCACAGCTTTATGATAGAGTAGGCCTACTACAGACTATCTCTCCCATTGATTTCACCTTAAAGCTTGGAATAAAATGCAAAGAGCAACTACTTGAAAACTTTGAAAAGCTAAAAAGAAGGGAGATTGTCAAGAGCAGACACAATTTTGAGAAGTTACCCATAAGAGGTTGAATGCCTCACCTTCTTTTTCACTACTGTTTTTGCTAATGGCTTTGTCCAACAGAAGGCCTCATTTGCAGAGCAGAACAAGAAAGTAGTGGTGTAAGAGGCTAACACTCAGAAATAAAGCTCATACTTCTGGCAGAAGATTCAGGGAGGGAATCCTTCCAGATCTGAGAATTGGTGGGAATTCCAAAGAGGAAAGAACTTAAAAAAGGAGCCATTCCTTAATTTAGTATATGAATCCACATGATCCTTGGATTAATTTCTGATCTGTATGTCTATGTAGTAAGAAACAAGGATGAAGGCAAAACAAAAATTGCACTATGAACTTAACCAGGCTAATTGTCTTTGAAAAAAAAAAAAAAAAGCCAACGAAAAAAAGACCCACAGACTACACAATATAGTATTTTAAATGTCTGGAACATAATCTACAATTTCTTAACATTGAAAGAACCAAGAAAATGTACTGACTCTCAAGATAACCCAGATGTTGTAATTACCAGCTGACTTTAAAAAGTGACTTATATTATTCTATTCTGTGATGTAAAAGCATGCTAAGCAAAATAAGACAGAAAAAGTTAAGAACCATATATTTCACTCATATGTGTGATATGAAACTGAAAGCAACAAATGAACGAATGAGAAAAACAAACCAACAAAAACTTGTAGACACAGATAACAGTATGGTGGTTAACAGAGGGAAGGCGTGTGGAAATATTAAAGGGTAAAGGAGGCCAAATATATGCTGATGAAAGATCTGACTTTGGGTGATGGGCACACAATGCAATATACAGATTAGGTATCATAGAACTGTATACTTGAAAACTATACAATTAAACAAAGGCACCCTAATGAATTTAATTAAAAGATGTATTTGAAATGTATAGAAAAATAGTTATTAAAAGATAAATAGAAACTATTCAAAGAAATGGAAATTTTAGGACTGGAAATACAAAGTTTGAAATAAATATTCACAGATGGGCTCAGTAAGAGAAGGGAGATGGCAGAGAACAGAGTCAGTAAAGGTGGGAGAGCTCAACTGAAATGATCCAATCTGATGAAGAGAGAAACAAAGAACTGAACAAAAAGATTAGAGCTTCAGGAATCGGTCAGACAAAATAATAAATTCTAAAATATGTTTTAGAGTCCCAGAAGAGATGAAAACCTTTAGAGATGAAAAATATTTAATAAATAAGTGTTTTTTGTTAAAACTTCTCCAACTTGGTAAAATCACAAATTTACAAATGAATGAATTTTAATTAGACTCCAAACAAAATAGAGTAAATCATGCCTAGAAACATCATAATCAAAGCATCAAAAAATTGAAAGCAACTAGAAAAAAAAATGGTAGCATATCCAATAAATGAGAATACTTAGCAATTGATAGAAAAAAAAAACACACTGACATATGCAAGAACATGAATAAATCTTAAAAAACATTGTGCAAATATAAAGAAGCCAGTCACAAAGGATTAGAAACTCTATTATTCCCTCTATATAATATTCTGACAAATAACAAAATGCTAGGATCAATACTGTCCAAAGCAATCTATAGATGTAATGCACTCTCTGTAAGAATCCTAACAAGATTTTTTGCAGAAATAAAAAATTCTCTCCTAAAATTCATATGGAATCTCAGGGAAACCTTAATAGCCAAACATTTTGAAAAAGAAGAATAAAATTGGAGGTCTCACACTTTGTAATTTTAAAACTTACTACAAAGCTGTAGGTATCTAAGTAGTATGGTACTGGCATAAAGAGAGACAATAGACACGAAGGGAATAGAGAGCCCAGGCATAACGCCACATACATGTAGTCAAATGATGTTTGACAAGGATGCAAAGAATATTTAATGAGGAGAGAACAGTCTTTTCAAAACATAGTGTTGGGAAAACTGAATATCTTTCTACTTGCAAAAAATAAAGTTGCACCATTAAATTACAACACATAAAAATTAAAATAAAATAGATCAAAAACTTAAACTTGAGTTAAAACTATAAAAATCTTAGAAGAAAATATGGGAAAAAACCTTCATGACATTAGATTTGACAATTAATTCTTTAATATGTAACATCAAAAGCACAAGCAGCAAAAGAAAAAAATGAGATAAACTGAACTTCATCAAAATGAAAATCTTTTATACATCAAAAGACATTATCATCAAAGGGGGATAGGGGATATATTTGCAAACCATAAGTCTGATAAATCATTAATATCCAGGGTACATAAAGGAATCCTACAACTCGACAACAAAAAGAGAACTAACAACCTAACTGAAAATGAGCCAATTGTTTGAATAAATACTTCTTCAAAGAGGACATACAAATGGCCAATAAGCACATGAAAATATGTTCAATATCATTAATCATTATGAAAATGCAAAAAAAAATCACATCACATTGTGATACCACTCCATATCCATTAGTATGGAAATTATAAAAAAAAATAAGTGTTGGTGAAGATATGGAGACATCAGAACCCTTGTACACTGTCAGTGAGAATGTAAAATGATGCAACTACTATGGAAAATAGTATAGCAGTCCCTTGAAAAATTGAAATTTTAACTACCATTAATCCAGCTATTCCACTTATGGGTATATATCCAAAAGAATTGAAAGAAGCATCTCCAAGCGATGTTTGTACATTCCTGTTCATTGCAGCATCGACTAAATTTAGCCAGAAGGTGGAAACAACGAAAGTGTCCATGAATGAATTAAATAAAATTGGGTAAATACATGAAATGGAATATTATTCAGCCTTTGAAAGGAAGGAAATTCTGACATAGGCCACAATATGTGTGAACATTGAAAACATTATGCCAAGTGAAATAAGCCAGTCACAAAAAACGCCAATATTATGTTATTCTACCACCATATTTTTCATACTATAAGATGCACTCCCCTCCCAAATTTGGGAGGAAAATGGGGGCGTGTCTTATAGTCTGAATGTAGCTTACCTGAGTTCTGTTTATACTTATATTGGTGAAATATTATGTTATTTATGTTATTAAATATTTTACCATGATTTTTGCTTCAATTTTTTTTTCCTATTTTCCTCCTTTAAAACCTAGGTGCATCTTATGGTCCAGTGCATCTTATAGTCCGAAAAATATGGTATATGAAGTGCCTAAAAATAGTGAAATTCATAAAGAAAGTAAATGACAGATCATGCTTTATATTTTCCTTCTTCTGGTTCCTTCTAATTAATATTTTGTGGAAATCCAATGTCTAACACCTGTCCTATATTAAAAAGAAAACATGTATATTACTTTTATCATAATTACATTATTTCAGAGTGTATATGTTAAAAATATATATCCAAGCCATGGCTATCTTTTGGAGCTAATCTTCTGTGACAATTACTATTTAAAGAGATGATTAAAATACATTATTTTAAGGGAAAATATTATAAATGTTGCCTTTGTATTGAATGGAGAATATTATTTTACAAAAGCACCTTAAAATGCTTAAGGAAAGCCTTTGCCTCCCATGTATACATATATGCTAATGGATTAAGATCTTGAGCAAGGCTTTGTTTTCAGAAGTGAATACATTTAGTTTAATCATCAGTGAAATTTTCATCTCGATAATCAGCTGCATAACAAATATATAACAGGAGCATAAATAGGACTGTCAGAATGTAATTGCTTGTTGTGTAATTTTTTTTAGAGAGGCTTAGAAATAAAGGGAGGCAGAAAATCAGTTAAGACTGCATATCAAAGCACTGAGAGAAATTTTTTCAGATGTTGCAGGAGCAGTGAATCTTCTTTTCTCAAGTTTTAGGACAAGTCCCAGAATACTGAGATTCAAAGGAGGATAAGGATACTGTAATTGCAGCACAGGGAAATAAGTGAGAAAATAATAAATATTCATTAACTTCCCAGCTGAAAACATATTTTTAAAAAAATTCTCTCATGTAGGCTTATCTCAAGAAGCCCTATGTATTTAGGCAGGAGAGATTTTCTCATTTTAGATTGTAAAACTATATATTTTCTCAGAAGCAAATACAGCTGTATGAGTTTCTTACAGAGAAGTTTTCCTTGTGGCATATAATCTATTAAGGAATAATCAGAAATTTTCAGATAGTTCTGAAAAACATTAAATGTGATAAAACTACTACATACAGCCTGCTGATATTAAGAAGTTTTGTAAAACATGCTTATAGCATGGGTTATCTGCTGACTTATCATGATCTCATAATTTAAGATACATCCAACTTCTTTGAAGAGAAAGAAAGGAAGGAGGAACAGAGTGGAAAGGAGAGAGAAAATGAGACAGGGAGAGAGAGAGGGAGGGAAGGAGGGAGGGAGGTGGAAGCATAACCTCTATTTGGCCTAACACAAATCTGAACTAAATTGGAAGTTCCTGAATCCAGATGTGGGCGTACAAAGCTTTTCTAACACTCTGCCCAGTGTAATAACATGTTCACAGCTTGCACAGTTTACATGGCACTTTTGCATACATCTCACTTAATTCTCACAACAACTTCATAGGATTATCTTATTTTCACTTAAGGGAAAGGCTCTGTCACAGGCCACATACTTCATAGGTGGTAGGGTAAGGGCACACACTTAGGAATTTGACTTCATTTTCAGGTTGTTTTTCACTTTATCATCACAGCAACTCCATTAGCCTTTGTTTTTAAATGAAGGGATAAGGGGCATCTTCCATCATAGCTGAAGACTGATCACGACCAGACTATTTAAGTCCCAAATTGTATGCGGGGCAGGGAGGGAGGGTGGTGCGGGAGGTATATTATTGGGTTGGCCAAAAAATTTGTTATTTTCCTAAGATGGCTCTGGTAGTGCTTAGTTGTCTTTAGCTTCATTCAAAACAATTTTGTTAGATTGTGTTTTGATAGCTGTTATATCAACATGCATTTAGAAAAAAACTTACCAAAATCAGTTAATTTTTATATAGCCATTTTAATATTGACGGAGGAAGAAAATTAGCAACATTTTCAGCATATTGGTCTTTATTATTTCAAGAAAGGTAAACATGCAACTGAAATGCAAAAGATTTGTGCAGTGTATGAAGAAGTTGCTGTGACTGATCAAACGTGTCAAAAGTTATTTGTGAAGTTCCGTGCTGGAAATTTCTCGCTGGACGATGCTTGATGGTCAGGTGGACCAGTTGAAGTTGATAGCAACCAAGTTGAGACATTAACTGAGAATAATCAACACTCAACCAAGCAGGAAATAGCTGACATACCCAAAATATCCAAATCTCTAAAGTTATTGGTGAAAGTGGAAAATGTGTATTTTATGGAAAAATTTAAATGGACTTTGTGACCAACACAATATTGTGTCAGACGGCATATAACCTTACAACCATGCCCTCTAGGGGCCAGGCATATGTACAGTGGACAACTTGGAAAGCTAAAGGGCATTAGCACAGAATTTAAACAGAAATAAAAATGAATTTAACAGATTTCTTTATCCATCAAAAATTGTGATGATATTCTAATACCCAAATATATTCTATTTGGTACTTAAATGCGTTATATGCACACCCCAGGCTGTACCAGAGACTGGGGGTTGTAAATGCATATAATTTACGGAACACTGCTTACATGGCAGACATTTTGCTATACACTACATATACATTATATCATTTAATCCTATAAACATTCAGCCCTGATGGGAATAATTACCTCGTTCAGGTGGAAGGAAAATTAAAGGTTAGTTAACTTGCCCTTAGCCACACAGCTAGTTGAACGCAGTGCCAATGCCGAAACTGTGGTGTGCCTGGCTCCACAGCTGGTGTTCTTAGCCCCTCCCTGATGTCTTAGATCTCACACAGCCATTGAAACTTAAATTTAAGAAAATTTATGAATGTCCTCTTCCCCCCAAAAAACATTTTTCCCACATAATTGGAAGTCTATTGAAAGGAAAGCTAGATTTAAAAAATCATTCGCAGCATTCCTCTTCTATTAAAAAAAGATATTAAATATTTCCTTTGATATGTATTTCCCTCAGCTGTGTGTAGTTTGCTTCATTATTTTAAAGGAGTAGTAACTTCTGCGGAAATATTGAAGAAAAAGAGAATGCAAGATTTAGTTGAGTTAAAAACAGTGCAGAGAAACCTTAAGCTGAAGCCACGATAACTCAGACTTGAATTTTGTTTTGTTTTTGTTTTTGTTTTTTCCCTCCAGAATGCACAGAAGGGAGAAAGCTGAGTCATGTTTTAGAAGAGACGAGGGCAGGCACTTTGTGGCATGAAGTTACTGTGCCATAACTAAGTCTTAATAATCCTGAGTACTGATGAGGGAATTTGACATAAACATATTCAACTGTGTCAACTAGGTTATATAAATGGTACTCAGTGTTTTGCACTGCAAATATCCAAGTTACTTAGTATATCTGGGGTGCTAGTGGCACCCCTGAGACAAATGTTATATATCCCTGAGTCATAAAACCAGAAAGACATTGGATATTTGAATGGAAGAAAAATGACAGTGTAAAACCAACAAAGCAAAATGAATTTACGAGAATCTAGCTGAAATTGAAGGAAGGGTATAGTATGGGAACTGAGGGCAAGTAGAAAGCCAAAGGTGTGGAAGTTAAAGTTACTTTTATATTACCAATTATTACTATCAAGATATAAAATATAGGATGGTGGTAACCTTAATATGCAATCTATACTCTTTGTTTTTAAAAATGATAAAATATGATAATTTTCTTAACCAGAATTCCCACTGTTACTCTTCACACATTCTCAAGCTAACGGATTACAAATATCCACATAGCAAATATTAGAACGAACTATAATCAGGTTAGGAGGGGAAGCAATGGTCTGACAGTGCACTGAAAGGAGGGTATTTACAGTGTATTGTAGGGAGAATAATGAGTTATTACACTGTGCTTTGTGCAGGAAGTCATACCTTTTCTAAGACTCAAGAAAATACCATGAAAGAGGAAGAACTTCACAGTTACGTATCAACCATAAAGTTAGTATATTTAATATTACATAACTTTAATTCCTGAGAAAGACTTAGACATAAGAACATAAACCATAAATTTCTCCAAGAAAACATAGTGAAAAGCCTATGATGTTGATATAAGTACATCTTGGTTGCAACAAAGTGATTCACATATTTTCTTTCTCTTTTCATTAAGGCTACATGCAGGCTGAATAGCATCACATTTCAATGAAATTTTAGCAATTGTTTGCAAATAAAGCTGGTTAATGTTTCCATTTCAACTTAATGGATACACTTATCTGATTAGTAGGAAGCTATGAAAAATAACCAATTTACTGGATTTAAAAAATCAGCATTCAGATTTATCTTAACAATTTATAAGGAACAGAAACCAAAACAAAGTAAATACTGCATGGATAGCTGTAAAGTTCTTTATATGGTTTCACGAATTGAAGCACAATTATATATAAACAAAATCTGTCCTAATTATAACTTACATATCATACAATGACATGGAGGGTGTTCTGTTGTTGTTCTTTTAATCATAAATTGAATGTAAACCAGGGTAACATAATGTTTTGTTAAATGATAGTAGCGATATTATAAACATTTCCAGAACCAAAAATATTCCACTATTTACTATTCTTGGGTATTGCTATACTGTATATGGAATACTGTATTCCGTGGTGAGTAGACATTCTAGGAAGCATTTGTTCCAGCTTAGAAATGAGAAAGCTGTCCTGTTATGTGAAGAAATGAGAAGTTTAAGTGGGCATGTAGTATTTATGTCCAAAGCCATTTTCTTCTGTTGCTCTAGAAGATAGGGCATGGATATATAGCTATAAGTAATATGGTATACAGGTTCTCTCCCTGCTATCCTACAGTATAGCATTCATATGAGATCTTTCATAAACCAATGGCACAAAGCAAAGGGTATCTCTCCTGCTCTCCCAAAGTTTGCCTTATGCTACTTCTGTTTAACAAAAGACCTACATTAGTACCTGTTTTCACTGACTGAAAGAAATCCAAGGAGGATTTTTATTTTTATTAAAAAATGATATATAGTGGGCCCTGGCTGGTGTATCTCAGTGGATTGAGCACGGGCTGAGAACCAGAGGGTCCCAGTTCAATTCTCAGTCAGGACACATGCCTGGGTTGCGGGCCAGGTCCCCATGAGGGCCATGTGAGAGGCAACCATACATTGCTGTTTCTCTCCCTCTCTGTCTCCCTCCCTTCCCCTCTCTTTAAAAATAAATAAAAATAAAATCTTAAAAAAAATGATAGATAGTGGAGAGATGGATAATAGTCAGCATTTCTCATAACACTACAGCTATTAAAAGAACACATGTCCTGAGTAGCAGAATAATTGCTTCCTATTTTGCTACTTGAAACTATATATCTAAAATGTCAGTTGATTTATGGTCTCTAACAATTCCGATTTATGAATAATTGAGGAAGGTTGGAAGCTCTGATTTTTATGAAAATTATTGCTTGCCTTAAATGGTATGTCAAAAGTTAATTCATAATCGACTCTTAGAAAAGACTCTATATTATTTTTATGTGTATTACCAACAGCTTCTAAAATTCTGCACTTACAGTGATTAAGATCATGGGCCCTAACTTTTATTGCATCAGGTTAAAGCTCTGTACCTTCACTCAACAGCTGAGCTGATGCTACTCTATAGTCGAGCAAATTTCAGAAAGCCACTTCGGTTTTCTTACCAGTAAAACGTAGATAACAGAATCAGCCACATCAGACTGGGTAAGGATGTCAGAGCACAGCCTTGACATATCTCCATAAAGGCGAAATTTCTCTTCCGAATTCTTGATGCATATAATAGAATGGAATCTTACATTAATCCATTGAATATATATATATATATATATATATATATATATATATATATATATATATATGCATGTGTGTACATGTATGTGTATATATATATAGAGAGAGAATATATGTGTCTGTGTACAGAGAGAGAGAGAGATTGACACATGGGATCTTTTGGAGATGAGGGAAATGTTCAAAAATTAGACCATGGGGACAGCTGCATAACTTAGTAAATTTACTAAAAGCATTACATTATACATTTAAGACAAGTTTATTGTATGTAAAGTATGCCTCATTTAAATTATAGTACAGCATATACATATGAATTAAGGAAAGGGAATATATATATGAAATAAATATGGAAATTAAAAGTTTCATTTAAAGATAAACTCCACACTAGAAACAAATCAGCATTAAATTTATAGTTAAATATATCATTTGGAGTAGTTAGTCATACACTGGTTGAGTACCTGTGGCATGGTAAGCACTGGGGACATAAGGGTAAATAAGATATCTCGCACTGCCTTTGAGGAGCGCTTAGTCTAAGGCAGGGTATGGAAAAATAAGGTCACAAGACAAATCCAACAAAAATAGTTTACAGTTTATATACATGAAGCCTGGAGAGAAAAGTATGTGGGTGAAGAAAAGCAGCAGCTATCAACTCAAAGAATGAGAACTAAGAGTTAAGGCAAACACCGTGCTGGAAGGCCATCTAAAATCTGATAACCTAAACCATTAATTTTCATAGAATCAGAATAGGAAAAGATTGAGGGCAAGAGACAGAGGGATGAGGAATACTTTAGTCTTTCCTCTAACAATATTTAGAAATTATGAAGAAAAAAGATAAAGACTGGAAAACCAGGGGGCCAGAGAAACAGAATACATATTCTATAGACAGAGAGGTTTTCATTCAGTTGGAGCTGAAGGGATCGAAATTAAAGTCACCAAATGAAAATCTGAAGGACTGATTACTCACTTTGATAACTTGTTTAGGAAATAAAGATTAGTTGTTGAAGTAGCATGACTAATCACACTGATAATAAAAATCTTATATTTCATGTTTGTAAATTAGAAAATATCTTAATCATATTGAAAAAGTCCAGAGGTACAAATTTCTTCTTAGGAAATTATCTATCCATTGACTTGGGTAAATTTTGATTATGTAATGGTCATTGATATTGTATTAGCCAGCTTCAAAAGTGTTCACTGAATAAGGACACAGCATTCTTCACAACAGCCTAAGCACCTGTTCTCAAAATTTGGTTCATTCATGTACATTTGGATAAATGTACACTTACTTGCCAATTAGACTGCTTGTCAAGTCAAAAATTGCAATTAACCTTTTATTAAATTTATAGCAGCTTCAACTTTGAAAGTTATCATGGTACATCAATCAAATAGACATATGGCTTCTGTGATCGAACTTGACAGAGAGCAGTCTGTCGCATTACCTGGAAGAACGCTCCACTGACCACCTATGTCCCAAATCCCTGGGATATCTATAAACGGGTTCAAATTTCTCAGTCCTAGGCTAAGCTTTTTAAGTTATTATTAAAGGGCTTAGAAAGCTGCACTAAGTACTTTGTGCTTATTATTCCATTGAATCATTACATCACACCTCTGAAGTAGGAAACACTACACTAAAATCCCAATTTTACAGAAGACCTTGTTAAATAGCTACAAAGTTATAGAGCCAGAGTTCAAATCCAGAACTGTCTATGTCATCTGCCCACAAAACTACTGCATTTTTCTGTCTCCAATTTGTGTATAGATAGAAGACCACTTGTTTTGCAAGATAAAATTGATATAACAGATGTGTTCTGTGCGCGAGTACGGAGACAAGCATCACAGGAATTCTTTTCTTGCCTTTTATCTCTCCTTCCCATTCTTAGTATGTTGAAATGGAGTCAAGGATGAATGATGGCAGGTAAAGGGACTATAGCTCATTCTCTCACGAATCAATCACCTAATAGGCATAAATAAAAAAGAAGCAGTAAGAATCCATAGATCAAAGAGGAAAATACCTGCAGACAGGAATATAGCTTCCCTATAGCATAGTTATTTTTAGTGACTCCTATGATATACAGATAATTGCAGAGATTATAATATTTGTATGTAAAATACACATACTTTCAGATATTACACAGAATCAGAATAAGAGAAGATTGAGGTTGCATGAGACAGAAGGATCAAGCATGAGGAGTACTTTAGTCTTCCTCCTAACAATATTTAGAAAGCAAGAAAGAAAAGGACTGGAAAAGAAATAGCAGTTAGAGAGAAATTGATAGATTCTCTATCATTATATACTAGTTTATAAAGTTGGCGAAAAGTTACGTGTGCTATTCTGAAGGAGAGAAGCCTATGGAAAATATTGCCAAAATAATGATCATACATAAATTTGGTTAGATAGAAATTCTTGGCTATATTTTACTCCTAAACAGCTCCTTTGTCTACAAGTCTTATCCAGAATATATAAGCTTGGCAGATAAGCAAAGTGTGCCTATCCAAATATAAAAACATATGGTCCCATTATTAAAGAGTGTCTGTAACCTATTAAATATAAAATGATAATTCCAAACCACAGAAGATGAAAAGGTCAAGTATTTGCTAGGCAAATAAGTCAACATTGTTATGAGTAATAACTATGTTATATGCTTACATATTTCAAAAGAAGAAAAATAAGATATGCCAGAGTTCAATGTCTATGTAGCAAGCATTGTAATAAACACCTTACAAATCTGTAACATCTTCTTGTCACAGTAATTTTGTGAGATATGTACGAGTAGTCATAATTTATAGGGGAATACCTGAGGAATTGTGATAGGTTAAGTAACCTGCCCAAAATCACTTAGCTTTTTTTTTTAAGATTTTATTTATTTATTTTTTAGAGAGGGGAAAGGAGGGAGAAAGAGAGGGAGAGAAACATCAATGTGTGGTTGCCTCTCACATGGCCCTCACTGGGGACCTGGCCTACAACCCAGGCATGTGCCCTGGCTGGGAATCAAACTGGCGACCCCCTGGTTTGCAGGCCCACGCTCAATCCACTGAGCTACACCAGCTAGGGCCCAAAATCACACAGTTTTAAACTGATAGAAACTCAGTTCTATGGACTCAAAAGTTTATACTGCAAAATAAAAATGACTTTATATTTTTTCAAATCAGCGATTGTGTTTTGAATTAGTTTGAATGGTGTGATGCCAGATTTGACTTAAGTACCCGGGTACAAATCATACTCTGGTGAAAGTATCTGTGAAGGCCATTTCCATCACTTTCCAGGACTGCAATCAGAGATTAGCTAGATACTGCCCTTCTCATCTCACATAGTCATCGGCCTTTGGACATCTATCTGCAGGCTACTGGCTCTCAGAGAGTTCTTAGTTATATTAACTCATCTTAAGAAGCCCTGTAGCAGATATTATGATAAGCCTTTTCCCTGGTATTTTAGTGCTTCATTTTTACCTACAAGAATTTATCAACTACTTGGGGCATAATCTTTTTTTCTGGGAATATATTCCTTACTTTTTGGTAGAATTCAAGTACAAAAAACTTTAGAAATTTGATTTAAACCTTTACCATAATATAACTGTATAATAATTAAATAATTAAGTATAATTATGAACTCTTGCTTTTATAAATATATTTCTTGCAGAAAATTTTTAGATGATTCACCTTATAGTAAAGGAATAACTTAGAAATAAAACAGCATTTATCCAGCTATAGTATGGTTGGGATTTTAAAAGAAAAATGCAAAATATGATTAGCATCTAATTCCTGTTTATTTTCACTGAAATTAGACAATAAACTAGTGTGACCATAAGTTAATCAAAGACAAACAAGACTACTTTAACTCTGTGTGACAAGAACGACATTCCCTGCCCTAAGTGATTGTTTTGAGCAGAATGAAAACATATATTAATGATTTGATTGCATTTTATACTATTCTAACCTCCTACTGTTGCGATCCTGGCATCAGCAAAACCATAGCACTGCACATGTGTAACAACCCTGTTGCCAATAAGCTCCCCGTTGCCCATAAAAGGCATATAGTCCCTAGAGCAAGAGGACCAATCAGTAAGACCCACGACTCCACCGAGCTTCTCCAGCAACGCCCCTAGCCAACCAGTATATATACCCGCGATCCTCAAATAAAATTTGCAGTTTGATCAGAATCTTGTCTTGCTGCCATTCTTCGCGCCTCCTGTCCCTCTCACTCCTTCACTAACAGGTCTACCCCAGTTGACTGCCCTGCTGGTCAGGGCATCCTACTTGTGGAATGTTCCATTCTGGAAGTTAGAAGCAGTGTAAAATACAATAAATCATTAGGATAGGTTGTCCCTTCACTGTCTGCTCAAAACAATCACTTAGGAGACTGAAGTTGCACTAAACAAAGACCTGTGACAGCTTCCAGTTAACTGACACAGAACCTGAACCTGAGCTTCACAGAAAGTCCTTTAGGTCAAGTATTCCTTCTGAGAGTCCTTCTCTGACCTTCTTGACCACGTCAAGCTCCTCTTTCAAGAGTCCTTATAACACTGCACATCTCTGTTTTTTCACACCTGCCTGAATTAAAATTTTGCATTTATTTACGTGATTATTTGTTTAATGTCTGACTCTGCCATCAAATTTTATGCTCCTTGAAAACTAACAAATGTCTAGAACTCCAGAGGACCTGCCACATAAGAGGCATTTAATGTATGCAGTTAAATAATGAACAAATAAATGCAATAACTCATTGAAAAAACTTAAGGGAAAGATCAAATACATGTGTTTTATTGTTGTAAGTCTTTTTTTTTTTTTTTTTTTTACTGTTCAACTAGAAATTTAGTCACCAACTTATTTTTAAACCTAGGTCAGAAGCACTCTCTTTTCCATGCAAAATGTATTTGGAATAACATTTCAAATGAATGTGGGAATTGGGTCTTAAATTAATCTATTTTATCATTATTGTACCTGCAGGATTCAAAATTAATATTTGGCAACTTGTTTCACTGATTTTTGAAAAATTCATCTCTCATTATTCTCTCTCAGTTATAGAAAGTCACCATCCTATTAATGCACTCAACAGGAAGCAACTAAATGTGCTATGACTTGTAGGAAAGGCAAAAATTTAACCATTGGGAATATTCAGATGTCTGCTCTCTTGAGAAACACAGAACTAATAATAAAAAATAACGGTGGCTATCATCAACTGATTGCTTACTAGGTATCAAGGCTTTAAGTTCATTTATTTCTCACAATACTTGTATACAATGGTTATTACCTTCCACTAACATTTTTTTTTTGAACAAGAAATCAAAGACCAAAGAGGTACAACATCTAAATTTGTAGGAAGGCAGGAAGGAAAGAAGGGAGGGAGAGAGGAAAGGAGGGAGGAAGAAAGAATAAAGAATCTCTGTTTTGGCCTGAAAAAGGGTGATGTCAAGGAACAGCTAAAAGATAAGATTTTATTTTTGAAATCTTTGTGAACTTAAATATTACTGTGATACTAATAATTATAGCAAACTTTAATCTAGCACTTACTATATTCCACACAATTTATATACATGATGTCCCATGTAAGTTTATGAGGTAAATATGGTGTAAGCATTATTAAATAAATGCTTATCCTCAACTTATCAAAAAAAGAAATTGAGACTCAAAGTTTAAATAACTTGACCAATAAAGACACATCTGTTAAATGAATGAGGCAGGATTCAGACCCTGAATTCAAGTCCATTAAAGGAAATTCATGCATCCCACAGTGGGAAATGTAGCTCCACTGTTTCATGTGAGAAAAACTTCCATGGAACATGGGTCGGCAAGCTGGACCCACGTGTGTGACAGCGGAATTTCCTGTGGGTAAATCAGGATGGCATATTTCTTAGTTTAAAACTTGCCCTTGCTAAAGCCTCTCTTTCCCTGAATCAAAAGAACTTATGCTAATGCATGCCTAGCTTCCTCAGACCAGTGAGTCAGCCCAAGCCTATTGTCTTTCTATTTGCATATCTACCCTCTTGATGTGCTATCTTGGGCATCTACTCCTAATGTAAATTTACAATCCATGCATAGTTAACGAAGACCATTCAGATGCAAAGTGCCTGAGAAACAGCAATAAAAAGCTGGTTGACTCTCAGCTCCAGGCCTCTCCAAGATGATAATGGAGGGGTCCTCTGGTCCCGGAATTTGTAGTCCAATATATTATGTGTAAAATTATTTATACGCAGCCATGGAATATGAATCCTGCTGGCCAGAATTTGCAACAGTCCATGACTTGAGCTCTTAACGTCTACACTATATTTCTATAAATAGTTCCAATTTCTACAGTTACAACTTTTGTCTCATCATAGCCAAGTGCATACGTGCCCCTGAGTCAATAGTGTCACTTGATTGTTTTTCTAGAGAATTAAAAGAGAGCACAGTGAGTGAAAAAAGTGGGAAAAGTGCTAGACCCATTTCTCTTACCTCCCTTGCTGTCTAATCACACTGAGAGAAGAACAACAAAAGAATGTGTAAGGCAAAAGTAGTCAAAAACAGGACAATTTAGGACACAACAGTCTCTGACCTTGTGTAGGTGAGAGAACTTATCTGTTGGTATCCCTCCTACTGAGCAGCTGGGAGGACCGCCTCCAAGGAACTCAGAGTTAACAGTTTTAGAATGATGACTTAATGGAGGGAATATATATATTCTCCTCAATTTTAAAATTTTAGGAGCTATAGCCCTAAATTTTAAATATATTATTGAACTGTTTTAAGAAACATGCTATTCTTTACCAAGGCCTCCCTTCCTCCCCCAATCAAGTCTTTAACTAATGAGGATTGTGTGGCACTGACAAAACAGTAATAGAAACCTGATACTCATCATGTTAGTCATTTTATTCATAGTTCTGGCATTATGAGTTCAACTTGAATAAGACTTCACTTCTCTGGTCCTTAATTCCCCCTCAGTAATATGAAAGGACTGGGCAAGTTAAAATTCACTTTAAAAATGATTATGAAACATCTATGATCACTCAATGCTCTTCTGAAAAAGTGAGAGCCAAAGATTAAATACATAATTAAAAGTATAAATGAAGTAAAGAGATTTAATTTTATACACTCATTTTTCTTTCTTGCAGTAGCAGTCGTTCATGCATTTTCAAACAAAAATATCTAATAAAAGACACAGATAAGACATAAGGGTTCCTCATATGAGCTACAAGTCAGATCTCATCTCAGAAACTTTGCATACCACTGCCACACTCACCAATTACATTCGACATTTAATTTGGGGAAGTTGATGATCAAAAGCAGTGATTTCTATCACATCACATTGATTTAAATCCTCATTCCACTGCTTCCCTAGTGACCTGGGTGACTTAACTTCTCCAAGACTTGGTTTCTCAGCTGTGACATGGCAGTGATGATACTTACTTTGAAAGATTTGTTAAAGAATTAAGTGAGATAAATTATGCACAGTTCTTAACATCAATGGCTGGTATACATTAAGCTTTTAATAAATTATAGCTATTGATATTAATTTACCTACTTTATCCCAGGAACCCTGTTATATAGTTGGGGAAACAGAAGCTCAAAAAGACTAATTACTTTCCCATGAGTGCATAATGAAGTAGTGGAATTAGAATGTAAAATTAGTTCTATGAGATTTCAAGGCCTGTGTGCACTGAAATCTGGACTGGAGCGCTCTCACTCATATCCTGCTTTTCAAAATGTCTTCTCTCTTCATCTTTTACTACTTTCACCCTATCTCTAATTAGACAACAAGTTGCTTATTGCCTTCCATGTATAATCCATATTCCCATAAGTGTTCGGTCAGGTAAGATGCTAAGGAAATAGGAAATTTAGCCCTTGTTTCTCTCAAGAGAAAAGAAGGCAGTATTTTCTGAGTATATATTCTAGCCCTGAAATGGACTGTGAAATCTTGGACATGTTCTTTAACTTCTCAATAAATCAATTTCCTCATTTATAAATGGGTAGAATAATAATATCCACTTCATAAAGATTAAATATGTAGGTTAAATAAGATAAATTATTTGCTTTTTACAGAAAGTTCAATGAATAAAGACCCTTTTAAATATATTATTAATAGTTCCATTTATTTTTGCTCTCTGTGCCTTCCTTTCCTGATCCATAAAATGAGTGGCTTATATCGAAGTCATGCTGCAAGGATTAAAGGACAAGATGCATGTATAGTCTTAAGAAGAGTATTATCTCACAGTGATGTCAAATAATATATCACTTTTATTAATGTGATAATAAGTGTGATATTGCCTTCAATACCACAAAGCACTGACCAAACCTAAAAGCTTTTTGGTCCTCCATCTTCCTATGTCCCATGCGGCCGAGACCTGGGTCTCTAGGGTTCCAGTCTATCAGCCCTGTGCTCTCATGAAAACCAATACTATGCATATCCTCTAACAGAAAATGTATGCAAATACTGACCACAGCTTTAGCATAAAGAAGCAACTCTGAATGCACTGTCAAAGCATGCTATCAATCAAAAGCATTCATGAGCCAAAGAACCTTTCTTTTCTCCCTAGATACCACCTCATTGTGGCTGCTTATTCAAATGACACACGGGTCTTGACTTTTTTCCTACTGCTTGTGTCCAGTGATCATCCTGATCCCACTGCAATGTTACTAACAGCTTCCAGCTGAAATGCTGCTAGGAACTATAGTGCTGCAGCTTTTAGGTAAGATAAGAGCAACAGTAATACCTATGAGGATTATAGTTTTTAATTGGCAAATATATTATACTATAGACATAATTCCAAATCTGAGTCTAAGATACTCTTTTTAAATCCACAGACCTTCATTTCAAAGTGAATGCAAATGTGTTTATTTGAGGAGTTACATCAGAAACTGAAATGCAGACAATATAGGGAAAAGACTCATGGAACACTGAATTTTTCATAGATCTAAAGTTCAACTAAAATTTTCTATCAACTCTATTAACATATGTCTTTAATTTAAACTCAGCTGACTTAAATGCTGAAATATTTGCTCCTATTAGGATGCAATTAACTTTGCTAAAACATATTCTGCTTTGTGTGTGCTAATTATCACATTCCAAGGAAACAGGTCCAGAGATTAGACTATCAACATCTTCATTGTTGGGGGTGAATTGACATGTCCTCAAAATTCTGTCCCCTTCATTTCTGGAGTAGACTAAAAATACAGTTTTTATGAAGCAATAAAAATCATTATGGTTTTGACTACAGGCATAAAATAGCATTAAACTCATGCTTACACTATGCTCTATTTTTAGTTATTGTATTAACATCTCTCTTTGGCCTGAGCACAATAGTTTTGACTGAACAATGATACACTTTTTGTCAAGTAAATGATCATAGCTTTTCAAATGTTTCACAGTAATGCTAACATCAGTAAAGTAGTAGTAGCAGTAGTAGTATTTTTAACATTCTTCCAAACTGGTTACAGGTCTTTATGTAAGTAATAATTAAAACTAAAAGGCAGAGGAAGGAAACAATGGTTACAAAAATCAATTTCATTATGACAGGATATTTTTAAAAATTATTTTAAGCAAAAAAAAAAAAAAAAAAAACACACACTCCAAAGTCTATATATCTCATTCTCTTTAACCTCTATTCCTTTTTCTAGTTTTGTAGGTCTTAGGAATAATATCTGATACACAATTAAATTTCAGTAAATATTTGATGATGAGTTTGTGAATGAATAAGTTTTTCTGTTGTTTTTGGTTTCTTTACATGTGCTTGGTTTTGTTACCATAGGCAGCTAGATAGTAATAAAGGAAGCAAAGTGAATCAGACATTATCAAGTATAATCAACTTCACCAGGAAGTCACAGCTCCACACACTCCCCAGGAGATCGCAGCACTGCCTCCAAAAGGGATTCACAACCCTCCACCAGGGTCAACTTGCCTACACTATGGGCGGAAATAAGTACATGTGCTGTACAAGTCAAAAGGCACTGGGAGAAGTGCTTTTATGAGCCATGAGCAATAGGAGCCAAAATTGCAGCCTAGAGGCCTGTCAATCTAGTCTGGGGAAGAAAGTGATTGGTTGGGAGGCAGACCCATCAGAAGCCACAAAAGCTTGGGAAGCTGATTGGTTATTTTGAAAAAGCGCCTGGTCTATCCAAAATCTGAGGTAATATAACCCAATTTAACAAAGAATTCTCTTCCTCTCTCTCAGTAGGAAACTCATACTTGCCCCGTTTGTTCTCCCCGTTGGTTCCTACATTCTCTCTGTTAGCAACCACGCAGGTCTAGCAGCTGCAGAGACTTCAAACGCAGGCTCTAGGTGGGAGCCCGATAGAGCGGCACTGCCCAGAACAGCGCAAACCTACCTGGACAGGGACTGAGCCTTGTATTTCCACATGAATAAATCTCGCCACTCTACAATCTACTATGCGTGGGTATGTGACGTGCTTTTCTCACAATCCTGTGAAAGAGCCCCATTTCCACCAGCAACGGTTTTACATAATATTTCACATGCAGTCTAGTTCCATGAATGTCAATCACTATCTGACCATGCCTATAGTGCATGGAATGGCATGTAGGCTATGAGAAAACAGTATTTTGTCTTGTTGATTGCTCATCCCATGCCTAGATCAGTTGCTGGCATATACTATGTGCTCAATATATATTTGTTGAATAAATATAATGCTCTTTCATACTGAAACAAAGTAACAAAACCAATTACTGTTAATTCTTATTCTCCAAAAATATATTGTTATAATTTAATTATATAGAAAGTTAGATTTAAAGAATGTGTAAGTATGAAGGAGTCTTTCATGTTTATTTTATACACACACATATATATGTATATACATATGCATATGTGTGTGTGTGCAGACACATGTGTGTGTGTATATATATATATATATATATATATATATATATCACATATTTGAGGGCTTTTAGTGTGTCAGGGCCAATGCCTGGTACAGAGAGGGTTTCTGCTCCCATATCTGCCCAAATACTCCTCCTCTTAGAAATATTCCTTTCTCAACACTCCTTCATACCCAGTCATACAGGACCTCCTTTCCAACCCCCTGAGGTACTCTCACAGGGTGCTAAATATGTCCCTATCTGTCTCCGCCATCTCTCTGTTTAATAAGAGACTTTTTCTTATTTATTTAAGTGCCTAGGACAGTTTTGGGCACAAATCAACTCCTAAATTGATGCAAATTGAAAGGCTGACAATTAATTTAGCAACATATTATCTCATAAGTTGAGAGTTTAGAAAGTAGCATATAGCATACATATCTTACTACTGTTGCTCATAGTAAAATAAATCAACTTTTGGTTATAATTTACTCAATAAATCAAAATGGCAACCCAGAAATTTCAGAGGCAGAAAGCAATAAGCAATGATCTGACATACAATCTAATGTAAAGTCAGAATCTGTTAGGTATTGGTCCCCAGTGTGATTACTTAGTGTGACTAGATTATGAACTTACTAAGTAGGAATAATACCCACACTTTCCATTATAGTATATCTATATCTATCTATTTTTTCAGTAATTACGATTTTAAAATTACCTTTACAAGAAATGTCAGCTGACTGACTTTCTATATGCAGTTATATATTTTTCTCTCAGAAAAAGAAAAGGAAAGTAAAACACAAACTTTTTTATCCTACTTAAGGTGATTATGCAAAAGAAATAAGATCTTTATCTTTTCTATTTATCCAGCCTTCCCATTGAGAGCCAGGACACTGATTAAAATTTAAGATTTTTCTCGAGAATTAAATATTGCAATTCCAAATCAGACGCCCTAAGGAAATTATCAGGGGATTATTGCAAGGAAAAAGAACAAGCTACATATGAACGCTCTACTTTAATGGTTATTCCAATGCACCCCCATAGAAACACAGACTCTTCCACTGTTTAGATTTAGATATTATTTTCAAAATAAAACATTGTAAGTGGTAGGAAGAGG
The DNA here is from genome assembly GCA_004026765.1 of Micronycteris hirsuta. Lineage (NCBI taxonomy): Eukaryota > Metazoa > Chordata > Mammalia > Chiroptera > Phyllostomidae > Micronycteris > Micronycteris hirsuta. Next base: position 25,425 of record PVJI01003209.1, read on the forward strand.
AAGAATCCCATGCCAACAGTAATATTTCTAATGTTTGCAATGCATATGCAAAAGTAAAAAACAAATAACCCATTTAACCTAAACTTGGGGTGCGATCATGGTGCAACAGCTCTCGGCCAGCACCAGTGACCCATACGCTGCAGGGAGCCCTGTGAGGAGTCTGCATGTCTGCGCCTTCTGAAAAGTGATGTCCTCTGCAGTGCAGGAAGTGAAGGGTCTCTGCTCTCAATCACCTGGTAATTTATAGGTAACATCTGCTTGGACACAGGAGAATCCAACCAAACATTGATTTCTCCAAATCACAGGAGGGAATCTTTAACAACTAAATAATGTGACTCTTAAGTTGCATATTTTATCCATTTACATTGACATGGATATATATAAGTAACTAGTTAGATTCAACATTTAACCAATAGATTCTATAGGTCTCCGAACCTCTAAAAGGACTTGCAGACAAGTGGACAAAACACACACAGTATTTTTGTTTTGAGTTCTATTTTCCCTTATTAAAGGGTATAGTTTTCTTGGCTAATAAGTAGTTTGGTTCTCAGTTTCTCATCCTTTGTTTAGAAAACTGCAAATAGTACTAAACTGTGCATAATTTTAAATGTCCCCAAATAGATATCCTAATCATTTATGTAGTGGTACATCCTTGATAACTATAAAAATAGTAGTAATAACCATGAGAGAGAAGAATGATGATCATAAACATGTATTTAGTAGTTATTACATGCCAAGCCCTTTGCTAGAATCTGTGTCTAAATTTTATTAGTTAATACAATATTCCTATAAAATAGGCACTAATAATATTTCCATTATAAAAATGATGAATAAATGATAACTGATGAAAATGAGGCTTAGATAGATTGAACAAAATATCCAAAGCATCGTAACAGTAAGAGACGGAGCCAGGGCACAGATTGAAGCCTCTCGAGCTATGAAGCCTGTGTTCCTAACCGTTGCTGTGTCCCAGGCAAAACACAGTCAGGTAATAAGATGTAAAACCAAGGCCATTTTATCTACCACTATTCTAGGCATGATGTCTCTGGGACCGAAACGCGTCCCAGCTGCTTATGAAAAGGTTTTGGACACAAACTGGTGTCCCTATTATTGGCTCTAAAATAGGGACAGACGTGCATAATCAAGATTGGTTAGTAATGAACTATGAAACTCAACATCATTTCAGTCATCAGGTCCAACAAACTTAACTCAGGTAGTGAGATAGATAACATAATCAGCATGGATGTGATGCATTTTACAGTGATTTATATGATGGGGTAGAGCCTTAAAATATACGTGCTTGTGCCTAACCCCAGAATTTTCTTAGCACAGGGTGCCAACAGAGCATTTTTGTTAATGTCTAATGTCCAAGAGTCATCTGTAAGTTTTCTCTTGGGTTCATAACAAGAATATTTAATAAAAGAACAGAGTGGTATATATGTAAAGCATGGGAGACAGACAGAAGACAGAGAGAGAGAAAGAGGTCTATTTTAGAAATCTTTGTTAATATTTTTAAAGATTAACAAAATTCGTGTATTTATAAACAAATCTGAAACAGAAATTATTTTTATTATGGTATACACATAATATGTTCCATAGAAAGAATTTTTTGAAAAAAAATCATATGTCCCAATATATTTTACAAAGAAAATCAAAATCCTGTAGCAATGAGTTATTTTTTCAAGATATACACACATATTTATCTTTATGTATATATTTGTTTCTTTGACCAAAAAAAAACAATTATTCCCCACAAAAGTAACTCATCTAATTTGCAGTAAAAACAATATATTATTGTGACAGTTTAATCCAGAACTAAAATAATTCAAAAGCCATGTTTTCCACCTGACTCAGACATCAGTAACAAGATAAACATACCCAACATTCTACACTAATATTTTTACCATTATTATTCCTACCAATGATAATAATAATATGTAATATTCATATGGCATTTAACCATTATAAAACATTTTCACATACAACAAACTTCTTTTAACTACCCTATTTTTTACTTATCCTATCAACTGTCATATAAAATCTTACAAAAATTAAGTTATTTAGTTAAATTCAATTAATGTGTCATATTTCCACAACATTAAATAAACAACTACTTAACATGTGACATCTAAACAATATTGCTTATATTAAAAATCCTACCTTCTCTTGAAATAGAGAATGTAGTGAGGGAACCCAGCAACCGGCACGACAGAGAAGCTCACCTTTGCAATTATCCTTATTAGGGTGTTATAAAGGTCTCTCTTAAAGAGTAGTAACATATAAATGAGAAATGCAGAAAATAGTAGAAATTAAACTTCATGCCTATGAATTGCAAAGATACCAGTGTTTTTCCTTCCCCTGCGAAGGGACTTCTGTTGTCAGAAAGCTTTCTGCCTTGCCAGATCATCCACAGACTCTCCAATTCCTGAAAAATGTGTACTACTTGACCCCTGAATATTTAATTATCTGAGCAAGCAGACATAGCATCAGACAAAGGACATGGTCATCAAACGGTGTCCTTAAAAAACAACAAGGCTAGAGAAGTGAACATATGTAAAAATAAAAGTCTTTAATCACCTGGAGCAAAAAATATACTTCATTCTGACTTACAGATACACAGGAAATTAAATCTTCCTCAGAAATTGAAGGCATTTTATAATGATGCATAGAGTACTGTTTAATTATAATGTAATGCAATGTACCTTATTATTAAAAATAGCACATTCTACAATATTGCATTGCTTTATATTATGTAAACCTTTTCAAGACTACATTATATGGCCATTTCCCAAGTTATATAACGTAACTTTCTAGAATAACAAAACTTAATATTGAAAATAATAGCATAAACCATTTACCAAACCCATTTGTCTCACAAATGAAGAAACTAAAGCAATGAAAAATGAACTGGGTTGAGTAATCTCACAGCCAGCATACCAGCACTCTTTCTATCCCTGCCATATCCAACAAAACGGCCACAAGACATAGGTGCTATTAACCATGTGAAAGAGGGCCATTGCAATTGAGATGTGCTGTAAATGTAAAATTGCGGCATACTAAAATGTATTGTTGTTCTTTGTCCCTAGCCCCTGGCACGGGGTTCCTAAAACCCTTGAAATTTCCTGAGCAATAGGAATGTCTGTTCATAAGGAATCCCTTTTGAGCACACCTGAGTTTAAGCTGATGAGGTATCTCGGGGCAGGGCCTCTACACAGCCTCAGCACTGGGGCTGATCAACAGAAAGACAAAGTGATCAGACAGTTGGAACTTTTTGCACCAACTATGGACCTCCAGGAAGGGGGTAGGGGTGGGGCAGCTGGAGATTAAACTCTGGCTAGGCAGGTGTGCCCAGCCAGGACATGGAATCTCCGTACTTTCCCCCCATACCCAGCCCTATGCATCCTATCCATCTGGCTCTTCCTGAGTTGCATCCTTTTATAATAAATCAGTATATTTAAGTAAATGTTTCCATGAGCTGTGGGCTCCTTTTTAGAAAATTATCAAACCTGAAGAGGAGATTCTGGGAACCACTAATTTATGGCTGGCTGGTCAAAGTACAGATGGCAATCTAAACTTGCAACTGACCTCTGAAATGAGGGCAGCCCTATGGGACTGAGCCCTAACCTGTGGGACCTGACACTATTTCTAGACAGTTAGTGTCAGAATTTAGTTAACTTTGTAGCAAAAACACACACACACCTGGTGTCAGAAGTACCATATTTTGCCATGTATAATGTGCCCCTTTTTGCCCAAATTTTTTAGGGAAAAATAAGGAAGCACATTATACATGGGTAATATTAATTCATTGCTGGTATATAAAACTTCTTGTACCTTGTATCTGTTCTTATGTTTTGCAACTATTTGTTACATACAATTTCTTGTACCATAATATGGTAAAAAATAAATGCTAAAATACCTTTACAATACAATATACAAGTATCTAAAATGTAAATAAAAAATTGAATTGAAAGATTAAAATGAAAGATTTTTTTCTCTGAAAGTCTGGGCCAGAAGCATGGGTGTACATTACACATGGCAAAATATGGTATTAAGAATAGAAGAGAAACACAGTTTTTCCTTTAAAAAATATACATCAGATTTTGATAGCTTACTATGATAAGGTAACATAAGTATCTCACTAATTTTTTATATCTGTCAAAAGACATTTTAGATCCATTATACCAAAAATATATTATTAAAATGAATTTCACATTTCATTTTACCCTTTTTTAATGTGTCTCGTAGAAACTTAAAATCACATGTGTAACCATGTTTGACAGAAGTGTCCTAGACCATTACCTTTTACATTACTTTAGGGATATCTTCTTTGAGATTCCAAGTACATACAGCAATGCATCATATAAAATTCATACACTTCATTAGCCAATGAAGAAAATTCCCCTTTGTCATTCAAGAGTCTGTGTTTACATTATCTAAATACCAGACCAATCAACATATACCAAATTAGTTTCAGAAATGTTACAGGTTCATTATCACTCTGTCCTTCAAAAGGAGCGCTCGTCTTTGTTTCATACTTCCTAATTTCACTATTCTAAGATGTCATTCCCTATACTCCACAGTCATCCCAAACCCACTCTGTTTCTTGATAAATGATCACAAGGCAAGGGGTTAAAACAGAAAACAGGGGATTCAATTTTCATTGTCACAGGGGAATAATCAAAGACAATTCCAAGAAGAATAGATTTTTGACTAAACTAAGGCAATAGCTAACAGTATTTCTCAAAAGGAAAAATTATTTTTATATCACAAGTCAAAGTTTAAGTATGTTCTGACTAAAAACTGATCAATTTGGAGGTTTCATGAATACTAAAAATGAGAAGAAAATCAGGCACTTAAGTCACAGTGAGTTAGTGTGAAATCAAAGTTGTTTTACCCAATGGACAACACAATACCAAAACACATTCTGCCTGAATAAATATTTTGAAAACAATAACTATTTCATAGGGCCAGGCAATAAACATTATCTCCAAATTATTCTTCTGGCCTTACAGTACAGTTGAGGTTTCTTCAATAAATAAATGTATGAGGGCTGTGTGCTTTGTAATGATTGTCAGATAATACTTGTTATACTATAAGGCTTGGGTTTGGAATGCCCTTGTACAGATCAGGAGGGTTCCCTTCACTGCTGCCCTCTACACCATCAGAAGTGGTTTCCACGCTCAGAGAATCCTGTGTAATACTGATCCAGTAGAAAAGGAGTACTCAACCATTCCATGGAAAAGTAGTTACTTCTTAGTTTTTTAGTAATTTAGCACCACTGAGAGCTTGGGAGGATGAGGGCATATTGAGGTGATATCAAGAAATACATGTAAGAAATGGATGGAAGTGCTTAGCCTCTTGAAATGGAATACATATTTTAAAATAAGGAAGGCAGTATTAAAGATGTATCTTTTTAAGAAGGAAGGAGTTGCAATACAGAAATCTGCTCTGCCACAGACAGGTGCTCTGCCAACCTCTTCCTGAACCTGAATATAAATGCTCCAAAGGTAGAACTACTTCGAATCTACATTCTTTGACATGTACATTTCCAAATGGAGGTCCGAGACCTTTCAGGAAATTATGATGTTGTTCCATAGAGTTTCTTCCATGAAAAGACTTAGTAAAGTCTATTTTCATTATTATTTTTAATGAAAAATAAAATGTTACTTAACATTTACAGAGAACACTTGAAATACATCTCAGGTGATTATGTGTAAAAAATAGTGGTGATTGGATGAGTATGTTCATATCTTCCTTTTTCCCTCATGGATTCCATAAGCATTTTGATAATTATATTGGTTTTAATTGTTTGTATTAGTCTTATTTTTTTTTAATTTAATTAACTCTTAAAATTTATTTCACAAATGACCACTACTCATAGACAGAAAACATAAGAAAAACGATTATGTAATTTTTATAAATTAATAAAAAGTATAACACAGTAATTTTGTAAATTCCCAAAGTAGTAGTATTCCAATGTTTCTCTTACACATCAAACCCAACAATTTTAAAATATATATTTAGTAAAAATTATATTTGTTCTTTTCATGTATTATGACAGTCTATACACTTTCTAAATGTATGTTTCTTCAGAGAGGTTTGTGAACAATACCATGAATCCATCTCCCTCAGCTCATCATTTATTTAAAAAAAAATCAGGGCTCCTGAAAAAGGGAACAGTATTTTACTTTAGTGAAAGTGGAAGAATAATTGAAAGTCTTTTTGATCTATTTTTATTTTATAATGCCTACAAAAACTCAATCTATATTTTTAATATTGTTTAACTAAACCAAACTTCACATACCAGATTTTAATTATTCATTGACAAATCATTCTCTTTTTCACACAAGTCATTTAAAGTAAATTCAATAATTATGAAAATAAAAAATATTTTTATATGATATGTATATTACTGTCATATCAAAATAGATTTTATGCTATAATCTATAATATTATGCCAACCCAAGTATTTTTAAATGTTTTTAAAAATGTTTTAAAATGGGGCCTGGCTGGTGTAGCTCAGTGGATTGAGCGCGGGCTGCAAACCAAAGGGTTGCTGGTTCAATTCCCAGTCAGGACACGTGCCTGGGTTGCGGGCCAGGTCCCCAGTGGGGGCCATGTGAGAGGCAACCACACATTGATGCTCTCTTCCTCTCTTTCTCCTTCCCTTCCCCTCTCTTTGAAAATAAATAAATAAATTTTTTTAAAAAAAGTTTTAAAGTGGTTGCTAAGAATCACCTGGTTGTACTTATTTAAAAACTACCCCAGCACTTGCCCCTTCTCTGACGATTATGATTCAGTGAAATGGGATTCCATACTTTATATTTCTAACAAGACTGTGATGATAGGTAATCTGATTTAGGAGGGCTACAGTAGTGAATATAGATCAGGGTGATGCTAATAATTCTCAATTCTTTCAACTATAGCATGAGAATTATAACCACTAATATACCATAATTATAGTGAATCTATAAAAGCCTATCCAAACCAAGAAGAAAGTATTATCTGAAAAAAAAATAAATCTGTTTTATTTCACTTTGAATCTACACGTAGCAATACAATAATGAAACCTGACAGATGAATTATCATTGTCTGATGAATAAATGAAAAAACTCTAAGCCCTATCTAAATTACCTATTATAGATGCAGGGTATAAAACATCATAGAATAAAATTCAAGTTAGATCCGGATGAGTTATTCTTTAAACATTCACTCATTCATTCATTCACTCATCTATCAAATAGTGACTGAGCAGCTAACTGGCCACTGGGGGCATAGCTTTGATCAAGACAACCATTGTCCTTGTATTCTCATCAGGGAGACTGATATTAAATTACTATGTACACTATTAGTTACTTAACAAAATTCTGAGAAGTTGTAGAAAGTAGAATTACAGGATACTAAAAAGGTATATAACAGGGCAATAATCTAGTCTTGGGAAAGTGGAAGTAGTGAAATCTGAGCTGAGCTCGGAAGGATGAGGAGGACATATAAAAACATCAGCAAGGGTTGGGGGAGGCAGAGGAATGGACGACCTTTTGCAGAAGCAACAGGATGTGGAATTCTTGAAGCACAAAGAATGAGTAGATTTAAGAGTCCATTCTGCCCAGAGTGTGGGAGGATAGGGAGAACGTGGCACTAGTGGAGCCAATGAGATAGTCCAAATGAGATAGCTCAGTCATGCAGGACTTAGAATTGATGAAACTGCTGAAAATGAACTTAATCTTAGATGCCTTTGATAATTTTAGCAGGATAATGCCCACTGTGATCATATCTGCATTAAAAACAACACAAGGGCTCTGTGCTGCCGTGATTATAGGGCATCTGTGTTGCTGTGTTCGGTGTTGCAGGTAGGGAGAGCCCAGTTAGGAAGCACCTGCAGTAGTCCAGCAGAGACAACAGTGTGCTCCACTGATGCAGGCAAAGGGGAAGGAAAGTGAAAACGACAAGGCTCAGATTCATAAACAGGGTTATTTCCCCTGAGCTTTCACCATTCTTATTAGAAGATGATGGTCATATTATTTATTTCTTGTAATAATCTCTTTATGGCTAAAGGATGTCATAACTGTGGCAAGGTCATTTAATTTCCTAGGGATAAGAAAAACTCAGATTTTATGAGATGAGAGTGTTGACACTTGGAAAGGAGTAATAGAGTCTTTATAGCACCTTTAGTGCAATTAATCAAAAGCACTAGTAGGTCTGACAGCAGCAAAGCAACAAAGAAACCACAACCTATATTTTTAAAAATACCCGAAGACTAGCTGAGACAAGTGAAAATTCAGTGTACAGTAATCCTCTAAAAAAGTCTCATAACTGAAATTACAGACATGCAAATTTAATTCCCACATTTGGAGAACTATTCAACAAAATTGTCAGAAGCTTAGCCTGAATCTGCCTTGTGAGAATGTGATAAAGTTATATACTTTAAAACAACATAGTATATGTAAAGACCAATAACTTATTACATATACTATGGGCTCATTCGTTGATTTTAAACACATTCTCTAGTTAAATCGGCTTTACTGGTGCTTTATAAAAGTTTTTAACTTATAGGTGATTTTTCAGAGATGATCACACAGAGTATGTTTATATTTTTTAATAACATCAGCAGCTTTAAAAGAAATAAAATCTGTTTGCATAATTCTAATTCTCTCCAGTAACAGAACAAAGGGAATTGGTATATACAAGAGAACATATTATTAATTCTTTTTTCACTTGTCAAAGATTTTTAATTCCTTTACAAAAAAAATCATACTCATAAGAACAATGAGTTCTGAGTTTCATTAGATTGGAAGTTACTCAAACATAGGAAGTATGTTTTCTTCCTTTTTATATTAATCTAACCTAACACATATCCTGGTTTCAAGTTCAGTTCTTTACCTTAAATGGAAAGAAGAGATTCTATTTGTATGTGTGTATATGTCACATATTATACCACTGTTTGCACACATGTATGGGTGCAATTACTACACTATACCATGCTAGTGCCTGACGGCAACAGTTACTACAACTCTATTTTATTTGGTATTGTGTGCTATTTTTCTATAGTAAAATAATACTATTTTTAGTATAATATTTTGGCATATTAAAATATACAAAATAGAAAACATTATCTCTAGAGACATGCTCAGATATTGAAATGCTACATTAAAATGTTAAGTCCAACAAAAGATGTTTAGAAGGCATCCTTTTCACCTCTATAATCTCTCAAGAGAAGAAAATGCCAATTCAAAAGCCAACATCTATACTAAGAATAATTTTTCTTGGATTTTATAACCTGCTACACAATCTGAATATGAATGTGATAATAAGCCAAAATAAAATATAACAGCTCTAGCTGGTATAGCTCAGTGGATTGAGCACGGGCTGGGAACCAAAGGGTCTCGGTTCGATTCCCAGTCAGGGCACATGTCTCTGGCTTGCGGGCCAGGTCCCCAGTGAGGGCCATGTGGGGAGCAACCATACATTGCTGTTTCTCTCCCTCTCTGTCTCCCTCCCTTCCCCTCTCTCTAATAATGGATAAATAAAATCTTTAAAAATATATATATAACAGAATCTCCAAAAATACTAGAAGAAATGAAAGAATATTAAGATGACCAGAAATGCTTTTTATTTTAAATAAAACAACCTAATGTAGGCTTTTGTTATTGTTCCTTGTAGAGAACACATAAAATTCTAATTACTTTAAAAAATATTTTATTGTTATTCTATTAAAGTTGTACTGATTTTTACCCCCTTTGCCCTCCTCCGCCCATCCCACCCCCCACTCCCCACCCTGTCACCCATGTCCACGTGTCACTCATACATCTAGAACAGCACCTTGCTATAGCCGTAGCTCAGAATAATGGCTACCATAGTTCCATCTATGGGATCCAGCATCTTCTTCACAAAAAAATGATTCCATGTATCACCTCAAATAAGAGATGGGATTATTTTTTGAAGATTCACAGAAGAGGGCAAAATTCAGGGAACTTATAACTCTCTTTTTACCATTTTCTGAACTGTATAGTTATAAAGAGCTTTTATAGCAGCTGGGAAGCTTTACACAAAAATGCACTTGTGAGCTGACAAAGACACCAATGATAAACTTTACATTTACGATTGAATTGTTGAAGAAATGGTTAAATAATAATGACTGTAAGATTTTCATGGTCCAAGTTTCTTCATTTTAATACTTTTTAACTTATTAATTAGTGACAATTTATTTTACCTGCTCCTAATCTATAATAAAACAGCAATGTATGTGCCACAGTTAATTTTTTACAAATTTACATTTTATTTGACAATTAGTAGTAGGTTTATAATCTTTGTTTTAAATGTACTGTCTATTTAGTTTAATTGTTGCCTTTATTTTATATATTCACAACACTTTTTGAAGAAATTACAACATTAATATGTGGAATAAATACCAAATATCAGTAGCCTTTCTTTCCAGTATTGAAATCATTACTGGGAAGACAGTAATTGAAATGTAGAACCTTGTCTAGAAGGACCTTGAAGTCTGCCGTTCTTAGTCAATGTCAACATCCAGAAGTAGCGGTGCGGTATGCCACAGTTAGATCTACATTTCATGTCAATTTTTAAATCATCACGCAGCCATAATGGAGGCAATGCACAACACTAAATCATAACAGAGGTAGAGGAAAGTCATGAAAGAAGAATTGGATTCAAATCCCAGCTCTGACTTTTAAAAGCTGTACTTCATGGGTAAGTCATAAAAACTCTATGAGCTTCATGCCCCTAATTTTAAATCTGGGTGAAAGCATTTACCCTCCCAGTTACCAGGGTTACACCGGCCTGTGGAGGTAAGGTGCTTAACATAGTGCCTGACAGACAGTCAGCGCTGAACAAAACGAGTACTGCTCTCCAAATATACTATCAAACAGGAGACACAAAAACTCAAAGAATGACTTAAAATATAACAGCTGAAATAACACACACATGGGTAAATAAAAGCAAAGAGCTGAAATGTAAAAAAGTAAATAATGGTTTCTTTCATGGGGAGAAAATATACTGAAGAGTTAAAACTTCCTGGCTCAAAATTTTTATTAGTTTTAAATGGATATATTCTGAAGGTATGTATGTTCTCAAATTGGAAACTTATTCAACCTATTTTTTATTAGAATATTGTCAATTAGTAATATACATCTTTAACATTCTGTCATGTAAATCCATAATCACAGACCTCTTTTCAAATGTTAATAATCTTAGGATGGTCAAATTTCTATATAAAAATACAAAAAACATTTTCTTAAAAGATAATCTCAAATTTATGGAAATAACACCAAAAAGTTTACAAAATGTGAATGTCAGAGTGGATGCCTCATTTTACATAAGGTCAACTGGGATCCCCAAAGGGCAATGGGCTCTCTTTAGGTACAGAGTAAGGTACCCAGAGCTGGGAATGGGAATAAGATCTTTTGAATCCTAAACTCAAACACCCTATTAGTTTGTATTTTATGGTAAATGAAAAAAAAAAAAATGCAGACTGAGCTGGAACTTAATTCATCAAATTATCTATTTCACAAATATTTCAGCATCAAGAGGATGGCGTTAAGAGGCATCTGAGCAGCTTCTGCATTACAGAATCAAACTTTGAGAAATGGTAAATAACATGTTAGAAAAATCTTTATCCATGTTCTCAATCAATGAGACATAATTTAAATTAATGTTGTGTCACTTCAGGCTAATCAGAGTTAACGAAGCAGAGCAAGCTCGTTGGGACTGTAGAACTGCTTCGAGGTTTCCGTGTGTATTCTCGCATCCCAAAAAAGGTAAGTTTTTTTTACAACATGGGGGAATTACGCAGTCAAAAAGTACAGCTCTTGGCACACACTTTAAACATTTAGTCATCAAAAAGCAAAGCATCAAGATGGACCCCAAGGTGCCTCCCTGTCCTCTGATGTACTTACTCTCCCCCATCTCCCCGTGAGTGTTCATAGGGCTAGTGACAGGATGGGAAATCGCCGCCATGAGTAAGTTACTAGTCAACTGATTTCGAGTCAACGAAAGGGGAGAACATCACTTCTGAAGTAGGCTGACCTAAAGAGTTGATCCTGTAAGGGGCAGTGTAGTGTGAAAGAGACATCACCGGCTGTCCTGGAACAGAGCAATCGTGTTGTAAACTGTCTGGGGAGGATGCCGATTGGCTGAGGACTCCAGGGAGGCCTCCAGGAGCTGAGAGCAACCCCTTTTCCCACACGCTCACCCCAGAGAGCCTGCACAAAAATCAAGACCTTGGCACTACATCTGTAAGGAAATGGTTTCTACCAAAAAAATTGAAAGAGCTTGGAAATCAGCATTTCCCTCATCAAACCACCATGTGAGGATACACATAAACTGATATCACAATTTTACCTTTTAATACCCTAAGCAGAGGACCCATTTAAAATGTGCCGGATCCATGGGAAAATGGGAGATATTAAATGTGTATTCATTTAAGCGGCTAACTGTAGCCATATGCTGTGTAGCAAGAGAAAATACAGGCAAAGACCAAGTTTTTATCATTTGTATATTCTCCAAGATACAAGACACAATGGCAGGTATTTAATATATTCTTGATTGGATTATGTTAAGTGGAAATGCTATGCCTGCTTCAGCATAGTGACAGTAAACTGCCAGAAGATAACTCCGCTATCACTTATGTTTGGGCAGAATCTTGCAGCATTTAGTCCTATGCAATATATATGGCATATATTATTCCCATTCCACAGATAAGGATACAGAATGCATAAGAGTTAAAGTTCCAGGAGGCATGTTCTAATTCATTTTTCTTTCTATTATGCCACTGTCTACTCTCAAACATTTCCTTTAGGAATTCTCTGGACCCTTAAGGCAGCTGGGGCACACTGAATTCTCTTATTAACCTAACTAAAGTGCCTTATCAGGCAAGAATGAGGATTGGAACATTGTTTACCTTGTTGGAGCCTTGATTTCCCCTGGGAACATTCTGAAGTACTTCTCACATGCCAACCATGTTTGTTAGCTGATTACATGCAGGCAACTCTGGACACAGAGCTTGTTATACTTCTTATATTATAATAAGCAAAGTAATATTAAAACAATTATAACTATTAATGGAGTTTCTGTGACATCATGTATTCTTTACAAACTTTTAGTTTGATCCTCACAATAAGCACGCAAGGAATTGTTAATTCTTTATTAAAATGAGGAAATTGCTTTAGAAGGATTAAGTGATTTGACAAAAAATGTGATAAAGATCACACAGCTATTTGATGGTGGATGTAGACACCCATTCAGGTTGCTGTGCTCTAAAGCTGGTATTATTTCCATGACTTCATATTACTTTGCAAAGGGGAATTTCAGGCCATAAAAGTGGCAGAAAATAACAATAAATACCAGAGAGCTTCAAAACAGATAATCTTTGTTCTTATGGGCTAGAGTACTACAAAATATAACCCTTAAATCTTTTCATACCACGCACGTTATCTGACAGTATAAAATGCTCTTATATGGAATACTGTCTTGATCACTAATTGCTTAATGTATTTATGTAATATCATTGAAATAAAATTATACCGTATTCTGGCAGGGAAATTTATGCTTATTCTTAAAATTCATGAAATTCTCAAATCCTACTTATACATTGACATAGATTATAATATACTTAATAGAATGTTGGTGATAAATTATTTCTTCTGCAGTACATAATAAATGAAAAATAATATTTTTGCACTCTGAATTCAACATGCTTTCTCCATTCAGGATTTTGAACTGCATAAATTTAAGAAAGCTTTTATTAAGCAATTTCCTTTGGAGATTTAGTCGAGGCTTTAAATAAATCATTCTGGAATGCATCTCTTCAAAAAAGTCTTCTCTATCTGTTCTGTTTCCTCTGAAATATAAAGGGCTATCAAAGTTTCTCAGGCACTTAAAGCCCCAAATTATTATCTTTAATACTTTTTATAAAACAATTTGAGCTTTTACAATGTTATACAGCCTGACTACACAGCCATTACTTTATATTTAGAAAAGTCTTAATTCTCAGACTGAGTAAGAATCTTGAAGGACAGTTATGGAAGGATGACTGCACCTTTCTTCTGTTTCTTTGCAATCTTCATTTGTCAGCAGTACTCTCAGGCATCCACCTTGTAGTACATTATAACATAAATCTAAATTACTGCAGTGTTCTCTTAATGTACCATCAAATCTACTGGCGCGCTTCGAATCAGTCAAATAACCTTGAGTCAGTTTTTCACTCTCTTTTATGTCCTGTTTCTCTAGCCACCTGAAAATTTACAAGAAAAATACTGAGGGAGTATTCTGATTAAAAAGATAAATTAAATCCTCTTAAAGGGGAGAACATTCATAGACAGCTGCAGGCAAAATCACTGAAGTGTCTGTGTAACATGCGGCACCTGAGAGCCACACAGGCTGAAGGAAGGCGCTGCAGAACTAAGTCTATGTGTCTGTTTCCACATCATTAGACAAGGAATTCTTACTCTCATGCCAAAAGTCTTCGCTGCCACAGCCACACACAAGAGCCAGTCATTCATTTATCAACTGCAGTATTCCATTGCTTAATTGAGAGAAAACACACCTGCAAAGACGATCATGATATAACAAACAAGAGATGCTTTTCCGATTGGAAAAAAGATGTTGAATCAAGCAATTAGTATCTGGAAGATTAGATAACTAGGATGTAGGAATTTTCCACTTCTTTAGTTATAAAGGTAAGCATGTTCCAGGAGATTAAAATAAATCAGGATACGCTTTAAAGAGTCTAGCTGTGGATTCAGAAAGTATTAGTCACTAGGCCTAAAGGAAGTAAAGCAACCTGCCTCCAAAGGCTGTATAATTTACAAGGATTCAATAAATTCTCAATAACCTAAGCTAACAGCAAGAAAGAAAGATGCTACCAATTAAAAGCTTCTATTTGGCCATAAAAGCACTGTAGATTAGTAGCTATGCTAATTATACATTGTTTAGGCAAATATTAAAATGAGGCCACACTCCCTTGGCAAGCATCAGCTGACAGGAGAGAGGTGTTTTGAGAAGTATGCCCCTAGGCAAAGGGAAAGGATCCTAGAACTAATAAATGCATGGATAATGAAGAGTTAATTATAAGAGTTTGGCTCCAAGAAGATTCTTGAATTCCTGTTAATTTATTGAAGTAGGCACCAACACTGTGTTTTGGGGGTTAGCCAGGAAATGAAGCAGGTGGCATGAATACATGCAGACTGGTGAAATGTTGGAGGGTAGCTCAAGATAGGGCCCCTCCACCTCAAAGAACAGGTGGCCGCCTGGTCAGCAGCTATAAGAACCTAGGAAAACAGACTGTATCTGGAGTCCCAGGTTCTCAAGGCCCCTGTTTATCACAACCCTGTAGTATTTTCACAGGCTACGGCGGCTCCCTCCCTGCTGCCACCGCTCCCTCTCTATCCCTGTAAGTAGCACCAAGGCTAAAGGCAGGGCAGTCACTCTCACCAGTCTGATCGCTGCTTTCATTGGCGAACTCCCTGTAATGTGAGTAATAAATGGCATGTCCACATGGGCTGGTCCTCCAGGTGGTTTTGTCAGGATATCATGAACACTTAAGCAGCTCCCCGGCTTGGAGCTCCTGCATTACAAATATGTGATTGCAAAGTCTGTTTATGAAATAGAATTTTTGTAAGACTAAGTATTTGCAAAGCTGGACTGTGCACTTAGTGTAACTCCTTTTCTATCCTTGACTTTGATGAAATTTACTTGCATAATAGGTAGAACCATTTAAGTAAAATATATAGCATTTTTCAATTTTGCTTTGGGTATGAAATTAAACAGAAATCTATATATTTATATATCAACCATTATTGTAGACTGAGTTTATATATAAGCTTTTTCCACTTCTTTTGCTCATGAGTGATTTTTAAAGTCTGGTAAATAAAAATAAAAATCTATTACATAAAGTGCTTAATTAAATGAATTTATTCCCACCTGCACAATTTTAGAAGCTCAATTACATATTTTGTTTGTTGAGGTGCCTACAGCAGTCTTTGCTTTTTTTTAGAAGGTAGATTGTTTCAACAACTATCCATTATAGCAAAAATTCTGTTATACCTAAATCTTTCTGTGTATTCCAACTACTTCCGGTTTATATGAGAAGATAAAATCATTTGCAAGATAAATGCAATGTATATTTATAAAATCTCTTATACTTTTCTAAAATCTCACTCAAATTAAATTATATTTGAGCTCTGGAACTTCGGAAGCAAATAAATGACATATAAATGAGGATAGACACAAAAACTTCATCTACAATTAATACTGAGATGTCTAAAAGCCCCTGGACACTTGAAAGTCCACAAACATATGAAAAATCCGTCTGAGTGTCATATTGTAACTGAATGCAGGTCTGGCTGCCTCCTGTACGAAAGCCAATACTCAAGAGGCAGGTGCTGATGTAAAGGAAAGTGGTTTATTTGCAGATGCTGGCCATCCGGAAGATGGGGGACTCACATCACAAAGCCCATCTCCTGGAAGATGGGGGACTCATGTCACAAAGCCCATCTCCACCTCTCAATGGAGTCAGGGGTTTTTATAAGGTGGGAGAGGGGAACAGAACAAACAGGTCAAGGGAGAGGGTTGTAATGTTCTCTATGTGCAGATGAGCACAGATGAGCA
Source organism: Micronycteris hirsuta (assembly GCA_004026765.1). Taxonomy (NCBI): domain Eukaryota; kingdom Metazoa; phylum Chordata; class Mammalia; order Chiroptera; family Phyllostomidae; genus Micronycteris; species Micronycteris hirsuta. The sequence goes on from PVJI01003209.1 coordinate 42,048, forward strand.
CAACCCATTCTGCTAAGGCAAGAGACAGTCAGGTGTGTTTCATCCTGGTTTAGTTATCCTGGATTCACATCATCCTGTCTCCGCAGTTGAAGGTGAGCAATTCTCCCAGAGCTGGGATGCCTAAAGGTCAGAGTCTGTATCTTCTGAAGTTAATTCCTAGTGTTCTTATACAAATATATTGTTCATCTCCTAGCTACATATTAGAGCCGACACTTACAGAACCAATGTCAAAAGAATGGTGGGATGGGTTTCAAATTCACACTATTACAATTTTCCACTGTTACAATACTGTACAAAGTATTAGAAGTAGACATGGGAGAGATGCGCATTACTGAGCTTGGTGAGTGAGTCTAGAAAGCCATGACACTGTCATTCTACAACATATTTTTGCAATACATAAAGTTAATGAAGAAGTCAAAATATTAGAGTGGCATTCATAAACCTGGTCATTTGTAAAGAAGCTTGGACATCCAAGACACCAATGGCAATAATCTACTTCAGTATCTCAGCGAATAGGCAAAGGTTCTGTCCACTATATTACACTCTTCTACTCATAGGTCTACAAGGAAGCCATTCCCCATTCTATTGGGTTGGCCAAAAAGTTTATTTCCGTAAGACGGCTCTAGTAGTGCTTAGTTGTCTTTAACTTCATTTGAATCTATTTTATTTGAAACAATTGTGACAGCTGTCATATCAGTATGCATTAAAATAAATCAAAATTGGTGAATTTTTGTGTAGCTATTTTAATATTGAAGATGGAAGAAAATAAGCAACATTTTCAGCATATTATGCTTTATTATTTCAAGAATGGTAAAAATGCAACTGAAACACAAGAAAATATTTGTGTGGTGTATGGAGAAGATGCTGTGACTGATTGATCATGTTAAAAGTGGTTTGCAAAGTTTCATCCTGGAGATTTGCGGCTGGATGATGCTCAACAGTCAGGTGGACCAGTTGAAGTTGACAGCAATCAAATTGAGACATTAATTGGGAACAATCAATGTTCTACCATGTGAGAGATAGCCAATATACTCCAAATATCAGAATCAATAAAGTTATTGGTGAAAATGAAAAATGCATCTTTTATTTTATGGAAAAGAAAGAAAAAAATCTAAACAGACTTTTAGGCAAACCCAATAGATTAAGATATTTTTTCTTAATGGGAAATGGAAGATATATAAGAATTTAGAAATATCAAATACCCTACCCAGGAAAACAAATGAAACAGTGACTGAAAAAACAAACCAAACCAAACCAAACCAAACAAAAAACAAGCTTTTATTCTCACTGGACAAATCAGGCATGGTTTAAAGTGCTTGTATCTGTAAATACTTGCATTTTAATTTGAGAAAAGAGGGTGCTTTAGGAATACTTAAACGCATAATTACCCTTTCATGTAATTGAACCTTCTAAAGAAATCCTTTTACATAGGTGACTACAAATGTTCAAAATAACATCTTGGTAAATCTGGAATTGCCAGGTATACTGCCATAACTAATTCTTTCTTAGATGTGTATATAATTAAAGTTTTAATAGAAGAAACATGATGACAATAGGCGACCTCCCCAAAAGTTAGTTTTGGAATGAAAAAGTTAATAGCAATCAACCACACAAATATCAAACAAGTTTTGCACACTTGATTCTCCTATGCAATATCATGGGTAAATAAGGAGTTCTGTTTATACAAACTTTAGAGAAATTTGAAAGATTTTTAAAATAACCCTTTTTAAAAATCACTGTTTATGAATTTTTAAATACAATTTTCTTCCATAATAAAATGTACTTAAGCTAACGTAACCTCCTTTGTGTTTTGCCCACTCAGAGTTGTCAGCAACATGCATTTCAATCACTGTATCACGTTTTGATTTAATGTCCCCCTCTGCCGGTTCTAAGTGGGGCTTAGTTGCTCCTTCATGAACAACAGTTGCTATTCTATTATGGCAACTAATGTTTATGCCTCTCCTTCACTCTCAGTTCTTAGCACATATGTAGTCTCTCAAAAAGCCCTTCTACGTTCACCACTTCTAATTTTCTGTCCATCAAAACCCAAGCAGAAGTTGAGTTTGTATTTTTTAAAAAAAGCTTATCCACTCAGGAAAAATAATTTTTGACTCACTGCTAAATTAAAAAGTTTTGAAGTTAGGGAAGAAAAAAAACAAACCAAAAAATACATATTAAATTTATGTTCTTGAATATTTTGTGTCTGGAAAAATAACTAGAGTTCAAGCATTTAATTAATGAAGAGAATTTTTTGTATGCAGGAAGATGATAGGTGTATAATACCTAATGTTAATGTCTAATGAGTACTCATTAATATTAGATGCATGTGAACTGATATATCTATCTATCTAGATATATGTTCATTCATTCAACATGTTTTCTGATCTTTAAAAATAAATAAAAGCAACTTATTTAATATAACTTATTGATTAATTTTGTACATTTTTAACATTAGTTGATTATTATTTGTTAATTTTAATTTATTGATTTTAGAGAGAGAAAGGGAAAGGGAGGGGGTGGAGAGTGAGAAAGTGAGAGAGAGAGAGAGAGAGACATCGATGTGTTGTTCCACTTATGTATGCATTCACTAGTTGATTCTTTTATGTGCCCTGACCTGGGATCGAATCCACAACCTGGGGTAGCAGGATGATGCTCTAACCAACTGAGCAACCCTGCCAAGACTATTTTTGTATCTTTTAGATTCATACACACACACACACACACACACACAAACACACACACACACATATATGACATGAATAGCATATTTTTATATTCATACCTAACATTTTTATCTCTAAAACATCATAAAATTAACTTAAAGAATAATCCTTCTTGCAAAGTGGAATTTGTCTAGATGCCTCTCTAATTTCAAGAGAAAATAGACTCAACTATTTCTCCACATTGCTCACAGCAGTTGAAGCTTAAAACAACCTACTGTAGTGGTTCTCAAAGTATGATCCTCGGATCAACAGCATTAGTATCATTTGTGACCTTATTTTTTATTTAATTTTATTGTATCTTTTCCATTACCATTTAGTCTCCCTAGACTACCTCCTCCTGGCAGTCCCCACACTGTTGTCCATGTCCATGAGTCCTTTTTCCTTTCTGCTCCATCCCTCAGTCCTCTCATTTACCCTCTCCAGCTGTCATCCTGCTCTCCCTGAGTCTGTCTCTGTATTCCTTGTTAGGTCAGTTTGTTCATCCGAGTGCACATATGAGTGAGATCATATGGTATTTGTCTTTCTCTGACTGGCTTATTTCACTGAGCGTAATGTTCTCACAAAGGGTAAATTTTTCTTTTTTCTTTTTTACAGCCACGTAGTATTCCATTATGTAAATATTCCATAGTTGTTTTATCCACTCATCTACTTGATTGGCACTTGGGCTGCTTCCATATCTTAGTGAATGTAAATAACACTGCAATGAACATAGGGGTGCTTATGTTCTTTCAAATTAGTGTTTTGGATTCCTTTGGATATATTACCAGAAGTGGGATACCTGGGTCAAAAGGCAGATCCATTTTTAATTTTTTTGAGGCATCTCCATACTGCTTTCCACAGTGACTGCACCAATCTACATTCCCACCAACAGTGCACAAAGGTTCCCCTTTCCCCACATCCTCGGCAGTACTTGTTGTTTGTTGATTTATTATTGATGATAGCCATTCTAACAGCTGTGAGGTGATATCTCATCGTGGTTTTAATTTTCACTTCTCTGAAGATTAGTGATATTAAACATCTTTTCATACATCTGTTGTCATCTGTATGTCCTCTTTGGAGAATCCAGCTCCTTTGCCCATTTTTTAATTGGGTGGGTTGTTTGTTTGTTTGTTTTGGTGTTGTTTTGTAAGTTCTTTATAAAACTTGGATATTAACCTCTTATTAGACATTTATATCAGCAAATTCTGTATGTTGTCTTTTTATTTTGCTGATGATTTCCTTTGCTGTGCAAAAACTTTTTAGTTTAATATTTAAAGTCCCATTACTTTGTTTTTTCTTTTGTTTTCCTCACCTGAGGAGATATAACTGATAAAATATTGCTACAAGCAATGTTAAAGATTTTGCTGCCTATGATTTTGATGGTTTCAGATCTAACATTTAAGTCTTTGAACCATTTTGAATTTATTCTCATGTGTGGTATAAGAAGGTGATCTAGTTTCATTTTTCCACATGTATCTGTCCAGTTTTCCCAACACCATTTATTGAATAAACTATTTTTAGCCCATTGCATGTGCTGCTTCCTTTGTTAAATATTAATTGAATATAAAAGTGTGGGTTTATTTCTTGGCTTTCTGTTCTGTTTCATTGATATATGTGTCTATTTTTATGCCAGTACCATGCTGTTTTGACTACTCTGGCCTTAATGTATAGTTTGATAAGAGGTAGTGTGTTTCCTACAACTTTGCTTTTCTTTCTCAGGAATACAGTTGCTATGTGGGGTCTTTTGTGGTTTCATATAAAATTTTGAAATATTTGTTCTGGTTCTGTGAAACACGTCATTAGAAACTTGATAGGAATTGCATTGAATCTATAGATGGTTTTGGGTATTATGGATATTTTAATAATGTTAATTTTTCCTATCCATGAACATGGTATGTGCTTCCACTTATTTGTATCTTCTTCAATTTCTTTCTTCAGTGTCTTATAATTTTCTGAATACAGGTTTTTTTATATCCTTTGTTAGGTTTATTCCTAGGCATTTTATTCTTTTTGTAGCAATTGTGAGTGGGATTTCTTTAATTTTCTTTCTCTTAGTTTGTTATTGGCATAAAAAAATAACTGATTTCTAGATATTAATTTTGTATCCTGCTACTTTGCTGAATTCATTTATCAATTCTAGTACTTTCTTGGTGGAATCTTTGGGGTTCTCCATATACAGTATCATGTTATCTGAAAATAATGACAGTTTTATTTCTTCCTTTCCAATTTGGATGTCTTTTATTTCTCTTCTTGTCTGATGCTGTGGCAAGGACCTCCAATACTATATTGAATGAGAGAAGTGAAAGCGCACATCCTTTTCTTGTTGCCAATCTTAAGGGGAATAATTGTAGTTTTTGCCCATTGAGTATGATGATAGCAGTGGGTTTGTTATATATTGTCTTTATTATGTTTAAGTATGTTCCCTCTAATCCCACTTTGTTGACAGTCTTTATCATAAATGGGTGCTGAATTTTATCAAATGCATTTTCTGCATCTATTGCTATGACCATGTGGTTTTTGTCCTTCATTTTGTTTGTGTGGTGATCACATTTATTGATTTACGAATGTTGAACCAACTTTGCATTCCTGGAATAAATCCCACTTGATCACGGTGTGTGATCTTTTTGATGCATTGCTGTATTTGGTTTGCTAACATTTTGTTGAGGATTTTATCATCTATGTCCACCAGGAATACTGGCCTATAATTTTCTTTCTTTGTAGTGCCTTTATCTGGTTTTTGAATTAGTATAATGCTTATAATGCTGTCCTTGTAAAATGAGTTTGAGAGTCATCCCCCTCTTGAATTTAGAAATGAAAATTCCTGGGCTCTTCCCAGGATTTACTAAATCAGAAACTCTAGTTGTTGCTCCCAGCAATCTGTGTGTTAGGAATCTCCAGGTTTAAGAACTGAAGTTGAAGAACTACTGCTCTAATCAATCAAAGAGAAAAAGGAGAATAATTAAAGAATCCATGTGTTCACTTACTACTCACTCCAACTGGTTATTTCTAGCCATTTCCTGTCACAAGCCACAACCTCAGTCAAACTACTTACTCTAAATTTTGTGCCACTGGTTATTTTACCTGTTGAATACATGATACTGTAGTAAGCAGAGTTATGTGAACTTACAGTACATTCATAATCTATAAGAAATCACAAAACATCCAAGTTTTAACTGCAAAATAATATTGGAAAATGGTAATCCTTTCCCAATCAATAACCCTATTTTGAGAGCTTCTACAACCATACACCGGCCTTGACTTTACTACAACAGGTATGACCTTCAGTAAACCACAAATATTTCTAAATTTTATTTTGGGAATTAAAAAATGGTATTGCTCATTTAAAAATATTTAAAAATCAAAAAAGATAACAAGCTCACTATAAGTCAAGAATATTACTTTTACAAAAATAGTCAATGTACTTTTTAAAAAATACTTTTATTTTTTATTTTAATTTTGTATCTATTGCTTTAGAGAGACAGGTAGGGAGAGAGGGAGGGAGGAAGGCAGGGTGCAGAGAGAGAGAGAAAGAGAGAGGGAGAGACAATGATTTGTTGTTCCACTTATTTACGCAATTATTGCTTGATTGTTGTATGTGCCCTGACCAGAAATCAAATCTGAAACTTGGAGTATTAGAACCATACTCCAACCAACAGGCCTACCCAACCAGGAGAAATGTAGTCTTTTATATAAAAAATTAACATTTCAATATAATAACTGTTATTATTATTTAAAAACTAGAACTGAAACTATTTCCAAAAAGATTTCTTGGTATGCAAAGGTAAGTAACATAGGTAATAAAATCCATTCTTAGAAACACTTGTTTGCTTCATAGTTTCAGAATACAGCCACTTTTCTCTGTCAACTATAGTCACAAATAAAATCTTGAGAAGTCCAAAGATTACAGCCTTTTATGAAAAAAAAAAAAAACATGTGTAATGCAGGAGCTCCTAAATTGGGGAGCTGCTTAAGTATTTGTGGTATTGCAGATGCAGGCAGTGCCATTTACACTCACATTACAGGGGAGTGCACCTATGGTAGCAGGTGGATGGCAGGGTCAGTGCAAGAGAGACCGCATCCCTCTGTGTCCCAGACGTATTTCAAGAGTTTCCAGACAAAGGAGACACGTGTCCTACACATAACTCTAAAATACATTACCTCAGTGTAAAATACATCAGTGCAAAGAAAAGTTCAAGCAGCAAAGGTCAGGAAGCCACTCCCAAAAGGTAATAAGGAGGAAGTTACAATCCGTTTCCAAAACAACACACATTCCTTCTGGCCAGCAGCCCTCTGACTAGCCCTCCATCTAGGGAGGGGGAGGGGCCACGTATTGACCCCACACCATGCCTAAGCCAATCCAGTTTTAATTATGTGTCATTTGTAGTAGGATGTTAAAAATGCTGACTACAGGAGCTAAATTCATTTGTGGCTAAAATTTTCCCTGTGTAACCACTTTGGTTTTGGATGACTGGAGAACAGTAATAAAAATAAGAAATATTTGAGTAAAAACCTGAGGCTAAGTTGGGTTATGATTACAAACTTAAAACACAACATTTGATTCAATCATTATTACAAAATTGATTTTAACCAATATCTTTCCTAATAAGATATAAAATAAACACAAAATAAAATCTGTATTTTTAATTTTGTTTCTATAACTAATAAAAATTGTTTTAAAGAAATATATTGGGGTCATTCATAACCTGTAAGAAATCATGAAACATGTGAAAGTTGACTGGCCAAAAACAATTGAGAAAATGCTAAGATTTATAATTACTACTACCATAAATGTACAAATACATTTTGTTTGTTTAACAGATTTATAAGTCAGTACCTATATCTGTCATTTTAAATATAAATTTCTCCATAAAGGTGGAATAAAATCCATGTTATATTTGCTTCCTCATTTGTTTTTAAATAATTACATTTCAATAAGAAGCACAAAGAATGTCCTTATTTCCTTCACTAACTCCAGAGTCTGAGAAAAGACTTGTTTTTACTCTAAAGTGCTGACCAGATTACATATTCCGGGCAGTGTCTACTGTTACTACAGTCGTTCTCTATAGTCCAGAAGATGTACAATCACTTTTCTTCTTTTTTGCCCATGAGGTAAATAACAGTATTTGAACTTTACAGTAATCAAGAAGGAAAGCAGAAACTTCCATAACATCCTTGACAAAGGACTGAGATACTACAGAAAACCAAAATCCTCTTCTTTTGAACAAAATTCAATATTTCACTCAAAGCACATCTTGAAATGGCTATAGCCTTTGCTTAAACTATCTAACTTCCATAACTAAAAAGCTCCGCGTATTTTAAGATAGGAAGTGTATGCCCTGACCAACATGGCTCAGTTGGTTGGAGCATCATCCAGTAAACCAAAAGGTCATGGGTTTGATTCCTGAGCTGCGGGTTCGGCCCCCAGTTAGGGTGCACATGAGCGGCAACCAGTCAATGTTTCTCTTACCCTCTCTTCCCCCCTCTCTAGAGTCACGTCCTAAGGAGAAGATTAATAATAATAATAATAATAATAATAATAATAATAATAAAATAGGAAGTATAGTCAATTCTCCTGCATATTTTATATTAAGCAATGCTAAAAGACAGAGAAGTGGACTAAGTAATCATTTAACATTTTACATTATTTTTTTTAAAGATTTTATTTATTTTATTTTCAGAGAGAGGAGAAGAGAGGGAGAAAGAGCAATGTATGGTTGCTTCTCACATGGCCCTCACGGGGACCCGGCCCGCAACCCAGGCATGTGCCCCACTGGGAATCAAACCGGGACCCTCTGGTTCCCAGCCCGTGCTCAATCCACTGAGCCACACCAGCCGGGCCACATTTTACATTATTTTTGACATATTACAACATATTAGAAGAATGTGTGCTTCAGAGTCACTCAACAACCTATAAGTCTCACTTTTCTCATCTAGAAAAGGAGAGTAGTATTTCCTTCAAAAGATTTCTATGAGAATTACATGGCAAAAACTATATAAAATACTTATATGGCCTCTGGCATATATTAGGCACTTGTCTTACATTATTTCATCTAGAAGCAGTCTGAAATTATAATTGTTATATAAAAAGGGTTGAAGGTATGGTCTTAGGTAAAACCTATTAGGTATGAAGGAAGCAGGAAGACTTGGCAGGAAGAAAAAGCTAGTCAAAGATGTGGATTCTGTTCAGCTGTTTGCTGGTACATTGCTCTCAGGGAAAATAAGTAAAAAAAAAAAAAAGCTGTGGCTTTTAGCATGTGTGTATTTCTCTGGTATAAACACTCTCACCACAGTCCATTTTAAGTTATCCATATGCTGTCACTGAACATAAGGTTTAAAAGTGGTAGCAGCCAACTTCAGTGCAAGCTGGCTCCAGCACACTGCTGGGTTAGACTGACCCTTCAGGGATTTTTGGCAAGTGAACAGCACCACAGGGATATCCCACCTAAAGGCAAGGATGCAGGTCTTAGGATACCAGAAACAGTCAGTCATTAACTGTTGGATACCCTGGGGAAAGAACATGACCTCCATCAGCCAAGGGCAATTCTCAGGAAAAAGGTTAGCTATAAACTGTTATCAGCCCATAGTCTACAGCAGCTAGGAATTAAGTGCTTCTGCCTGATAAAGGTGATTCTGGTAGGGGCAGCAATGTCACCCAATATAGTGCTCAATAAATGATGCTAAGTTAGTATAATACTCATGTATCTAAGTCATTCTTATAGTCCCAATGAACTTCATTAAGAGTTTGTTCTATCAATTGATCTGGTAGACCAAATGCTATTTGTGCATGTTTAAAAGGCACTATTAATATTTATTAGTGTAGTATCCCATAAATGGATCCTGTGCTAGAATGAACTGTTTTCTCCTCTCTCCCATTATATTTCTAAAAATCAGGACCCTAGAACCTTTCATAAAACAAGAAGAAGCAGCTTCTCCATTTCACCCCAGATTCCAACATGAAAAGAACAAACAGAGATCTCTGGGGAGATGACCATAAAGCCAACCTCAGTAAAACTGCCTCAAAATAGAAGTAGAGGTTCAGAGAAAAGGTATCAGAGTTTCTTGATTTCTGCTGGTATTTGAATTTGAAGAATGTTGATTTACCCTGTAGGCTGTTTTGCATGCTTTGATCACTTACTAATTACATCCTATACTTCTCTTCTCCTCTCCTTTGAAGGTGTTAGATCCCAAGCAAATGATGGCAGCAAACTATGAGAATTTAATGGCAGATAGGATTTTAGGATTTATCATTAATAAAATGAGATATGTAAAAACTCAGCAAACTAAGTAAGAAATAAATATTTCCTGAATCAATAAGATGGCCACAAAGCCAAGGAAAAGTAAGACGTAATATTAGAAATACTAGAAATAATATAACATATTAGGACTAAAGTGAGATGGTTCTAAGAGGATGATATAGAGTTTTATATCTGTCTGTGTATCAATCAATCAATAAATCAACCTATCTATCATCTGTCTGTACCTAAAATCTTTAAAAGTCCAGAGATGGTAAGAACAGAAGGAACTCACATAGATTTTACAGGCTACAGGAACTCAAAGTTTAAACCAATAAAACTGTGTGAAATACCTCATGCTTAATTAATAGTCTCCAAATGTCCATTGAAACTCTTAAGAAACTCTTAATTGGAGAGCATCAAAACTCTGATTTTACTATTAAGGTGAGACATAAATAGAAAATTAAAATGTTCTAAAGTAATGTTTTGGCAACATCTCTTTATTCCAAATTGTCTGAATTTATCCGTTTTAATTGGTTAAAATTTTACCTGTATTACTTGCATATTGCTGTTTGGTTTCACAAATATTTTGCTGAAAAATACCTGGGAAAAATCTGTATAGAGTGGAAACTAAGGGTAAAATATAATAATAGAAATATTACAGTATATGTAAAAAATGGCCTATTAATGTAAGATTAAATAATAATTTCTAACTGAAGGATATTACAAAGAGTAAACAGCTTTGAGTTAAGCAGTAACTCAAAAGTTACTTTTCAACCCTGAGATGACCTTAAATTAAATCCTAGTTTACTTGCACATAATGCTCTATACTTCATTTTCAATCATAAAAATTGTATGTTTTTATGAATATTTTTAAGAACTACTGTTTGAAAATAGGTAGACTTGAACCTTAGAAACGCATGAGGTGGGCAGAGGGCAAAAGGTGGAATCGATATGAGTCAGCGCAACTGGCTAAACCAGGTCGGAGTATTCTGCTCTGCTCTGTTTAGTGCTACTATGAATTAATCCATCTTGGGTGGAAAATCTGTTATACTCTAATGCATTTTGAAAGAGATTTCAGAAATATGAACACCCCAGGCTTTGCCGACACAGCCATCTAAGTTCATCAGTCTTTGTTTCCAGAAACGTGGGACCTTGAAGACAGTAGTCATTAACTTTCAAACATAAGTCCAAGAACATAAAATAAAGGTTGCATTGAATATCTAGATGGTAGTTCCAAAGCAAAATACCCAGATGCCCACACACATATACACAGAGTTCTTAGCAATCATTAATTCAAACAACATCCACAACAAAAGCATGTCATTGCAACTGTGGGGATGCAGAACCTAAAATAAGTCTAAGAAGCAGTAATTTTATGCTACTAATTATCACATATTTAAATTGTGTACTGGGCGTTCACTCTATTTACTGAATTATTTTATTGTTTTATTCTAGTAAATGGTTAAAAAAAAACCCACAAACTTATGCAGGACAGAATTGCTACCAACTATGGACCAACTCTATTTTCTTTCCATAAGACCTTAAGTTTCTCAAACAATCAATGCTCCCATTAAAGGGATTTCAGGTAATAATCTTTTCATGTATATATTGAATAAAATCCTCTACCCTGACCCTGAAAATACATTGCAAGGTGTTCATCCCAACCTGCACCTTTAGGGATACAATAGTACAAAACAGCTTCACCGTTAGAGGTAATTAACTGCTTTATGAAGTTCAAGACCACAGAATTAACTTTACCTGGCTTAAAAACTTATTATTCATGCAATACTAGACAAGTTAACTTCTCTAAGCTTCAGTTTCCTCATTCATAAAATAAAGATAGTAGTAACTGCATGATAGGGTTGTAAGAACTACCTAAGATAATATACCTAAAGTTGTTAACTCCATGCCTGGGGAATTTTAAGTGCTCAGAAGATGTTCTTTATTCCGATTTCACCTGGATTCTGGCTACAAACTTCATATCTACGTCAGACTCTTCACCTGAACACTGAGACCTGGACACATGCATCAAATTGTTTATACATATCCTTACCCATTTAGATTTGGTAATAACTTTAAAACATAATTTATTGCCACACTACTTGTTGCCAGAAATTCAAAGGTTGGCAACCAAATTTTTGAAAATATAGACAAGCTTGAAGCTGTTGAGAGTTAGATTTCTTGACCTACAGGAGAGCTGATGTTGGAGGCATATAGTTGAATGTCCAGTAAGTCAAATGTGTACACTACTCTATTTAAGGCAACACAAAGATCTACGATCAATACGTTTTATGTATGTTGACAAAATGATACAAGAAATTTTATGAAACAGTTTCCAGGAGATTATACAAGCCCCTCAAAGTATACATTTGTTCAGCAATATAAACAGAAGAATGAGTTAAGCAAAGATTCTTCTCAAATTCTTCTCACTCATCTAATTATGCAAACAGGAAAATTTAAATGACCTATAATGACGCACACCGTCCTCACATTTCAGAACAGCATTGGAGTTATCATTGCACTCTATCTTCCCATCTTGCTGAATGTAAAAATGTCAGATGACATTTGATTTCTGATTTTAGTGTGTGATTACTTTTTCCTCCCTGAAGACATTTGGGATCTTCTCTTTATTTCTGATGTTCCAAAATTTGATAGTCATAATATTGATTTAATCAACCTTATTAAATTTATCAGGAAGATAATGGCAGCAAAGTTTATGCACACTATTTGGAAATACGGAATAAATACCTGAAGTAGCAGAATTTAAAGTGGGAAGACTGAAGTTTGGACCCTGATGACAGTACAGGCGGCCAATGTCTCTATACCCTACTTTTTTAAAAAAAGTAAAATACTCTCTTTATGAGGCACAATTAACAAAATACAAATCCCAAAATAGAAGAATTTAAAGAAAATGGAAATGTTCATCAGTTGCAATAAAATTACTTCATTCCTATGGCAGGAGTAATTAAATACATATATGCGTATTCCATAATTAATCAACTCAAGGGAAAAAGTCTCACAGATTCAGTACATTTTGAGATCCTTCTCAAAAGTTAACACCTCTAATGAAATGGAGCATGCAATATATTTTACTATGGAGGATAAAATGTGAATCACATTGTGTTTACTTGCGCAGTCCTTAGTCAAGGAAAACACTTACTGACTTCAGTAGGGGTATAAGCTCTGATAAAAGCATATAATTAAACCCAGTGGTACTTTATGAAGGAATCATTGCCTCATAAGAAGGAAGGTAAAATGCATAAAATAGTATCACATCCCCATAAAATGTATAACATTTCATCAAATATGCTCTTCTAAGCATTCACTAAGATGCAGTGAGGTGAAAAAGATGATAATCTTTTCATTTAGTGTGCTTGAAGATCAAACAGCCTCAGATCAATTTAAAATATATATTTTTCTTATTCACCTGGAGAAAATTTCAAAGGTGACTTTGTCCGCTTGGAAAAAAGTGATAGGATTACAATGCCAAGAAACACAAAGGAGACAGAAAGGGCTGTCATTTTTCTCTGTCTAATATACCACAACTTAACAAAAGAGAATGGTCCAGGATTAGGGTAGTCAGTCAATGAACAAATACACAGTTTGTGCTAATTTGTACCATATCCTGGGAAAAAGGAACAAGAAAGTCAGGATTTGATATCGACTTAGCTCCGTATGTCTTTCAGGTGCATACCAACTACATTGACATCTTGTCAAAATGTAGATTTTCATGTAGCAGGTCTGAAGTGGGGCCTGAGAGTTTGCATTTACAGTCGTCCCTTGCTATATCACGGTTCACTTATTGTGGCTTCACTGTATTGCGGGTTTCTAAAAAAATATATATCTAATTCTGTATCACAGAGTTTTTGCTATATCGCAGTATTTTGCGGTATATAGGTATATATCTCCCACCAGACCAAACCCATTCAGTGCCAGCAAGGGCTGGTTTGACAAATTTCAGAGACACTTTGGACTCGAGAGCGTTTCTATGCATGGAGAAGCTACCTCTGCAGATGTCCACTCACAACCGTTGACAGACGGAGACCTGACAGAGATGACGAAGTCAGCAAGTGAAGAAAAGGATGAAGAACAAGATGAACTATAGGTTGGAGAAGAGGAGGAGATTGGCTTAACACTCGATCAACCATGGTCAGAATGGCCAAAGAACTTCAGTGAGTGGCTGAAGATTGGGAGCCCCAGATGCTTCGTTAGTTGCACTTTCGTAAATATAATCAAGAGTGGCATATCAGTTTATAAAATCCTTCTCACTTAGAAGAAAAAGCAGTGCCAGCAACTCCCCATAACTATGTTCATCACTCAGACAAAGAGATCAGTTACACCTACGCCTTTAGCAGGAATAGAAGTTACAGCCCAGGGCGAAGATACTGCACCACCTGATGAAGCGCCTGATGAAGTGGTGCCTTCAGAAGAGTTGTGATGCTCTTCTTGGCTGTGCAGTACATTCATCTCACCGTCATCACCCTCATCGCCATCAGTACTGCACAGCTACATAATTCATGATCTTCACCATTCAAGTTGTAGTATACTTCACTGGTGAGTACCCATATAGAATTTTATATGTTGTTAAAATTACGTAGGTTTAAGAGGGTAGAAAGTGTTTAAGAGCATATGAAGTGTTTATAAGAGTGTGAGAAAGGTTAATAAGAGATTGGGAAAGGTTTATAGGAGTGTGGGAAGGGTTTATTGAGCCTTAAAATGTATGTAAGTAATAAAATAAATATAACACTGCTACCTCGTAGATTTTCACCTATCGCAGGGGTCTCTGGAATGTAACTTCCATGATAGGTGAGGGATCACTGTATAATATATTACCAGGTGAGGCCCATGATGCCTGTCTGTTGGCCACACTTTGATTAGTAAGGTCTTACAATGCACAAAATAGTTATCCGTACTACATAGTCAAGGGTCCTCTGCCAAGAGAAGGCAAAGTAGTCTAATTTACTATTTATCACTACACTATATAATTTTAAACTTATCACTATCGTCAAAGAAATAGTCAATTCAAAGTACTTTAGGGGAACCCAAGAATTCACGTAGAACATTTTCCTAGGGGACATCCCAGCAGAGATAAGTATTACTCTGCTGCAGTGTGAATTGCAGCCACAAATAAGCTCTGTATGAGCATCCAACAGTGGACCTGGGAATGTTTCTAGATTAAAGTACACTATACACTTTGACACTAGTTCAGGAGCCATAAGCCTGATTTGGTGAAACATTGAAAGTAGAGAAGGTGAGGATGTTATTTGAAACATAAATTACAGCTCAAAATAAGCTAAGGAATTATGTCCTGCCTAAAGATTTAATAAACTTATTTTAAAGTTTATTAAATCTTTAGGGCATTTGGGGTGGTGAACACAGAATATAATATACAGATGATATATTATAGAATTGTACACGAGAAACCTATATAATTTTATTAACCAATGTCACCTCAATAAAGTCAATAAAAAGGGAAAAAAATTTAAAAGGAAAATCAAATACACTTCTCCATTCCCCAATCCTATTTGCTTACCAAGAAAAATTCTCCTAGAACGTGAAGAGGTAAACAAAACTCTCATACTTATGGATTCAAGAGCAAGGGTCTTAATAGATTTTTACAAATCCATATCTCTGAGTTAAGATATTTGAAGAATGTAAAATATTTATATTTTAATATCTTTAAAATATAAAAGTGTTTTATATTTTATTATGATATATTTCATTTCCCATGTTATTAAGATTATATAAAGCACTCATACAACTTCTCTCTAAAACAATAACAGAAAACCACTAACACAATAAAACTTCACTACAGTATTTTAATTCATAACACATATAACCATGTTGCCTAATATTAGAATTACAATGGGGTTTTATTATCTTGTGTTGTTTCATATAGGAAACATGAATTAGATATATGCCATATTGTTGTTCCTACAGAAATACAAATATCCATAGTTTAATAAAATGTTTTAAATACCCAATTTCTATTTAACAAAAAAACATATTAGCTAATGAAAACCATGATCCAATAACCAATTATAAATTAATGTAGTTTAGAATGTTATTCCCAGACAAACTTTGATAAATCCATGGGTTAAAGTGTGAATACAAATATTTATAGTCTTATTTGAATATGTTGTTACTCTTCAACCTTGTTGGTTTTGATAATTCTGAATGAAATGATGTTTAGCTATAGCAAGAACCTCCAGTAAATATAATACTTATTGACACTTTAACAATCTGTGAAACAATCACTACGACAAATTAAAGTGTGAATGGCTATAAATGAATGCTGATTAATATAAAATTAATGAAGAATTTGTAGGACATTTAATGCCTACATCCTCATGAATACATGGTTTGTTTTAAAGCTAGTGAACTGACTGCCAAAGTTGATTTTGAGATTTTCCACCTTAATGTGGTAATGGGTAATTTTTATTCATATTTATTATAACTAATCAAGCAGGGATAGAAAAATCAATTGCACCAAACTCTAGACAAAATAAAAACCAGTAATTCATCTGATTCCATTGTTTCTGATCTAAATGTTAAAAAAAAATGCAACATTACTATTATAAATCTTTTAAAATGAAATGATTTGATGTGTACCATTACTTAAGTAGCTATTTTACATCTATTGGAAATAAGCTCTCACCCCCTTGAGCTTGTGCAGTTCATCAGTCAATCATCTCCCAATGCTGGTGCTCAGGGTTGCTTAGGATCACATGCTTTAGGAGGAAGATGAGGATAAAATAGCAGTTTTGTAGGTGTTTGTATAAATAACATAAAAGTGAGTAACAAGGACAAAATACAAGTGAGTCAGACCCTTGGACTTATATTAAGGCTCCACCACTAAAAATATATGTGACCTTGAAAATGTCACTTAATTTTACTAGATTTCAGTTTTCTCATCAGTAAGACAGGGATAACAGTACCTACCAAAGTGGTTGATATGACATAGCAGGGCATAACACATAGAAGTAAGTGTAACCTACTTGTCTGTCTGTCTGTCTGTTTGTTTTTAGAGAGAAGAGAGGGTAGGGGGAA
Source organism: Micronycteris hirsuta (assembly GCA_004026765.1). Classification (NCBI taxonomy): domain Eukaryota; kingdom Metazoa; phylum Chordata; class Mammalia; order Chiroptera; family Phyllostomidae; genus Micronycteris; species Micronycteris hirsuta. The sequence continues at coordinate 59,035 of PVJI01003209.1, forward strand.
AGAGAGGGTGAGAAACATCGATGTGAAAAAGAAACATCTATTGGTGGCCTCTTGCCTGCACCAAACAGGGACCTGGTCCACAACGCAAGCATGTGCCCTGACTGGAAATGAAATGAAACTGGCTACCTTTCCTTTTGCAGGACAAGGCCCAACCCACTGAGCCATACCAGTCAGAGCCAACCTAGCTGCATATCAAGTAAGTTTTTCAGGCTACTTATCTCAATAAAGAATATAATATAATTTTCTTCATTTAAAATTACATACATGTAAATAGCTTGATCTTAATATGTTACCTAAGTTCAAGTACTATCATATCTGCTCCTTCTTTCACAAGTGTTTCTATTCTATAAGAATCTTATGTTTTCAGATGATTTGTGCAAGGCTTAATGGTCATCTCACCGCAGCTTCACCAACATGAGAAAGAAGAAAAACACAAGCCTTGGGGTGATGCCCATGAGCAGGAATAGAATAGAAGGGCAAAAGTGGCCTGCATGCACAGGATGCCTGCAGAGCAGCAAAGTGGTCCAGGTTGTCTCAAAAGGCCAGTCATTGTAGACAGAAAACCAGTGGGTGTCACCCTGTGAGGGACACTACTCTAGTTCTGAAGAAGAGGATTGGCATGAGCAGAGTCAGACAGCCACTGAACGGGGCACACAGCTGAGATCCACCTTGAATGTAGACTGTGATACTGGGTTTTGTGATGGTCATTATAAGGATAAGGGAGAAAGCAGAATCTGTATCTTATGATGAAATCAAAATGAAAATGGGGAGAGAGGATGGTAAACGTCTGTCAGAACAGAGAATGGAATCCAAGCAGCAAATAGAATTAAGAAGAAATATAAATCCCCTCTGTATATGATAGTTCCAGGTTCTTCATGACTCCATAATAAAGCACAACCATTAGTGGGACTAGGCAATTTGATGGTTTTCATTTTATTTCAAAGATGCATATTGAAAGTTCTTGTCATTACTTCTTTTCTATTTGCAGTCATCAAATTCATGCCTCCATCATTCCTCACATGATTAGTATCATAGCTTTTTCACCTGTACCCTTACTTCTATTCTGGCCTCCTTCTAAAATCCATCTTTTAAAACACAAAGCAGGCGACATCATGTTCCACTTACAGTGTTTAAATGCCTTGCTATTTGATTTAGAATAAAATATGACTATATTTCATTGATCCACAAACAGGCATGATGTGACTCACGGCTTCCTCTCCATCACCTGTGACCCTGATGGTCCACATGCAATAGGCACCCTGTCTGCTTTCAGTTCCTTCAATATATCAAATTATTTTACCTTATAGGACAATTGAATTTGCTATCAACTTTATTGTGACTATTTAGCCCTGGAGATCTTCACATGGAATGCTCCTGTGCATCCTTCAATTCTCAGCTTACATACTTGTATATTCTCTACAGAAAGGTCTTCCCTGGGCAGTCAGTGTAAAACACCCTCATTCCTTAAATCACTGCTCAGGTTCTCGGCTAGTCCCTATCACTTTTCCTAATCTGTCAAGACGTGAAATTATCTTGGTTATTTATTAACTGTCTTCCTCGTTAGAATGAAATTGCCTTGAGAGCAAGCACATTGGCTATGTTTCCGAAGTCTAACAAACAGTAGGTACTCATTCACATGTACAGATGTTGAAGGAAGGAATAGAATGACAAAGAATCTTGCGGAAGAGGGGGGGATTAGGCGTACAAGTGGGGATGAGATGGTGATTTGTACTTCCAGCTGCTATGGCCTGTATTAATCCCAATGTGACTACTATATTTAGAGGAAAGAAGTGATTAAGGTTAAATAATATCATAAATATGAGCTTAGAACATTGATGGGATCATTGTCCTTATAAGAAGAGAAACCAGAGAACACCGACATGACACTCCTCTCTCTCCTCTCCCCACCACCCACCCATCCCGATTCCACTGCCTATGCTGAGGAAAGGCCCCTGAGGACATAGTAAGAAGGCCTCTGCGAGCCAGGAAAAGAGCTCTCATCAGAAACCAAGTCAGCTGGAATTTTCATCCTGGACTTCTAGCTCCAGAACTGTGAGAAAATAAATTTATGTCATTTAAAGGTATAATGCCCAGTATATAGCATTATGTTATGGCACCATAAAACTAAGACAAAAGCTATGAGGACCTGTGGAGAAAGGAGAGAGTCAAAATGAGGCAACAGGAGATGCCATGATAGAAAAGAGTGTCATTTCCAAAGGGTTGCTTTTGCAAGTACACGTGTATCATGCTAATTAAAATGGCTATTATTAGTTAAGAGGCAATTTTTAGTTAGCCAGGAACAAGAGAAAAGGCAGGAAAAAGTGTTAAGGGTTAAAGCATAGGGGGCAAACACAAGGCCCGTGGGCCGAATCTGACCCTCCACGTGGTTTTATCTGGCCCGGCGCCTTTTTTCTATGCAGCAGCAGCGCTGAGCTCTCGCTTAACTGTTAAGGAGTAGTTACATTTCTACATTCCTAAAGTTACAGTCGGCACTTTGAAGGCAACCGTGAGGCGCATGTAGCCCCTGGTGAAAAAGAGTTTGACACCCCTGGGTTAAAGGATGTATGCCAATGAAGTGGAATAAGAGCTTCCAAGATGTACCAACATACATGCTTCTAGAAAGAAAAAAAAAAAAAGCCATATAAAAGAGGAAATTGACAGCCTACTGGACAGGAGATTGTCTTGTCTACATTTTTTCAAAGAGAGTTATGAATGACATATTTTGAAGTTACCTAGGAAGTTAACATTCAACTCTGGATTCTGGAGATGCTAGATTCAACTGTAACTTCTAGAAAGCCTGAACCCTAGGGATAAATGCAGGTGTCACAGATGAAAGACGGTGAAGGAAAAAACAAAAACAAAGAGAATCTACTTCCCTGCCTCTGGGCATCTCGTGTGAGATGAAAGAGCACCATACCGTCATTCTGCCAGCATGGAGGAGCCCTGCCTCCACATGTCAGTTACAGGTCCGTGTTTTACAGCACACTTTATTTATTCATTTAAATAACCGTGTGATGACAGTGCTATCAAAGACATCCAGGAAAGCAGTCCGATTCCCTAATTTCAGGTTCACCCTGGCAAAAAGTGGGAATAAGGCAGCAAAAACTCATGAAATTCATTATCTAGTGAACCTGAAAATGGGAGAGAGCTAACAAAGAACATTGGTCCATCCAGATAGGTGGTTTCTTTAACTCAATAGGGCCCTGCATGATGCAGCTAGCAATAGGGAAAAAAAAAAAAAAAAAAAAAAAAAAAAAAAAAAAAAAAAAAAAAAAAAAAAAAAAAAAAAAAAAAAAAAAAAAAAAAAAAAAGAGCCTTTAACTCCTCCTTTCCATGACAGCTTTAGTCCTGAATTCACTTCTCCTTCGGGGTGGTACCCTCCACATTGTCAATTATCACTAAATGGCCCTGCCCTCTGGCTCATTCCCTATTTAAATCCTCATGGAATGCACACAGCACAGCTTCTCACGAAAGCTAATTTCCTTCACTAACCACAATTTTGATTCCCTTGACTCTGCTGCCCCAACTCACTTCTGACCTGCAAGTGCCTTTTCCTAGGCAGAGGCCCTTCCTACACGTTATAATAATTGGTGTTCCCAAAGATTTCAATTCAGCCACTTAAGCAGAGAGCAGGCACATTACAGCCCTAAGTACTTTTTCCAGCTGAAAGCTTCTGGGAATCCACTATTTTACTGTTCCCTCCTATGTAAGACTTTCTCCAGAAGGGAAAGCTCCCACACTGGCCCAATACACTGCAGATAGTGGGCTTTAAATTAATATGGTGATTTAATTTATCAAGCAAACTTATTTGGGAACATTCAAGCCCTTCTTACTTCATATTTCAAACAGGCTCTATCAATAGCGTCCAACCGGGTGTTCCATGATGCCAACGCTTCTCCACTCCTAGTCTACTGATCTTGACACAGGCAAATCACACTCTCAACATATTAATAGGTACCCACTAAGCATTTTTTTCCAAAAAGCATTCTTTTTTTAAAAAAAGATTTTATTTACTTATTTTAGAGAGAGGAGAAAGGGAGGAGAGAAACACAGATCAGATGCTTCTCGCAAACTCCCAACTGGGGACCTGGTCCACAACCCAAGCATGTGCCCCAGGGGGGAATCGAACTGGAAACCTTTCAGTCCACAGAACGGTGCTCGACCCACTGAGTCACACCAGCCAGGGCCCTAAAAGCATTCTTTAATTAGAAAAAGAAATTGGGAGGGAGAAGGTTGAGATGCTATATTACATACTTTATTACACTGTTTTATTTTTTCTGATTTGTCTCTTTACTCATTAACTGTTTCCTCTTCCTAACCATAATGCAGGATAATCATGATCACTAATAATAATCTTATTATATATTATCCTTCATATATTAAAGCACCTTGAAAACTATTATTATTTTTAATCCTTGTATATTAGAAATGTGCACACTGAAGGCAAGAAAACTTAAAGGACTTACCCAGTGTCACGCAAGAACCTGGTGTAATGGTCAGGACTGAAGAATCTGTCCCTGATACCTAGTCCAAGATTTTAAAATGTGCACAATTTCAAAGAAATAATATCCTTCCTACTATCATGTAACTGACACATTTATTTCTTGGCAACAACAGTGAAACATTTGTCAGAAATAGCTCTGCATTAACTTCTAGTTGCTAAAGAACACTCCAAAAAACTTTATAATCCATCACTGTCAATCTCACTGCCTTTTCAACACGAGTAGACTTTTTTCCCCAAACAAAAGACAAAATTTCCCAGGGGTCATGTTTATTAACCACACAAAGTTATTCTGTCCCATATACAATGTGGTCCATTTAATGGCCCATCTGCTCGATGAATAGGATTTGAAAAGAGCTCCCTCTCCTTTCCTCATTAAAGGTACAGCCATTCAGAAGAGGAAGAAGATTCATTGCCATTAAAATTAATAATGTAAGGCTCTCCACTTAATAGTTTAATCTTTACAATTTCCCATGCAGGCGATAAAATATGAAAGAGGAGTCCAATGTTTTCTTTGATAACAATATGGCTTGAGTCAGTCGTTTATAATACAGTTGCTAATGACTCTGACTTATTTCATTAATGTATCCAGATTTGTATTAAATAAAGTTATTAAAATTCTTTGTGTTCCAACCAATATGATTATTTGAAGTCAACTTCTCAGCAACCATAAAGGGCATATTTACAGAAGACAGTCAAATATGTCTTGAGAAATGTTTTTAAAAAGGCTGTCTATTGTCAATACTCCCTCACACAATGTAATTACTTGCTTCTTCAAAGTTTAAAAACATAAAGAATTTTTTTCACTTTATCAAAGAAATACACTCCCTTTGCCTAAATTTGGAAACTTTTAAAGTCCCTTGGATTACCTTACATAGGCACTCAGGAATAAAATAAATACCCTCTCCCAATTTCCATGTTGGGGTTCTGTTCACTTCCTGAGCACTCTCAGTTCCCCGCTCTCTTTGATGCCCTCTCCTCCTAGGAAGCATCCCTTGTCCCAATCCAAGGGATGCTCCGAAGTCCACTGTTATCCAAGCTGGGAGCTGGGATGGAAGAAGGACAGACCTAGCTTGGATCTTGCCATCATCACATGAATCTTCAACTGTTTTTTTTTTGTTTTTTTTTATTTCAGATGTTTTTTATTCAAAGGTTCTCAAAAGAAACAGAACAGAAAAACGTAATAATCTGATCAGATGCACAGTTCAAAAATGTCTTTGTGTGTTTAACAGTAAGTCCTAGGAAAGAAAACCACAGTTACCTTGAACCAGACAAATAAATTACCACTGGCAAGTTTGTGGCCCTTGTAGAACAAAATAAAAAATTAATTCTCTTGATCATATAGATAGCTCTATAAAATCTTTCTTTTTCAATCCGTACAAAAGATCTTTATTCATAAATTATTTTTTTAACAATTTATTGGTTCCTATGTGACATTTAACCATTTTTTTAATGTACAGACATTATGTTTCCTAAATCTTCCCCAGATGAGTAAAGCATCTAGTTCAGACATTTCTAGCAGCAGGTTTGCTCTCACCTCTAACTGAACTATCAAATTTCTGTCTTAACTAATACGAAAATATCAAATACTGTAGTGACACTCCCAGGTTTAAAAATGTACTAGGCACAAAGAGGGCGCTGCATTGGGATTTTACAAAGCAGTAATATCCCAAGAAGCACAGAACCAATAATACCTCAACTCTTAAAAAGAAAACAAAATACCATATTTTTCAGACAATAAGACACACTTTTCCCCCCAAATTTGGGAGGAAAATGGGGGTGTGTCTTACAGTCTGAATGTAGCTTACCTGGCTCACATTGGTGAAATATTATGTTATTTATGTTATTAAATATTTTACCACATTTTTTTGCTTCAAACTTTTTTCCCTATTTTTCTCTTCTAAAACCTAGGTGCGTCTTACGGTCCAGTGCATCTTATAGTCTGAAAAATAAGGTAATTCCTTATGACTAGATAATTTTTATTTAAATCTTAAAACAGCAAGGATTTTTGAAACTATGAAATGTTACTGACATCTATAACCAAATACAAGCATAAAATTTAAGAACTAAAAATTTTATGCTTGTATTTGATAATACTTGGAATGAATTACTGCTTAGTCCTGGCTCGGGAGCCAGGAAGATTCGGGCTGTGAAACAGGTTGCTGGTCATTCCTGTTTCAACTTCTTTTGGATAGGATTTTCCCCTTCGGCATAAAACATGTTCAAATGTCTTCAGTCTCACACATTTTTTTTTTTTAAAAAAGCTCTTCTGTGAATGTCCTTCTCTAGTTCCTACCCCTTTTATGTATCTATTCCTTGAGAAGTCCGATTTTCAAAATTAATTTACAAATACTCTAAGTGAAATAAACCAGTCAGAGAAAGAAAAATACCATATGACCTCACTTACATGTGGAATCTAATGAACAAAACTCACTGACAATAGAACATAAACAGAGGCATGGATACATGAGACAGACTGATAGCTGTTAGGGGGGAGAAGAAGGGGGGATGGATCAAAGAAGGTGAAGACATTAGCCAAAGAAGATAGATGCTTACCCCATAGACACGGACAACAGTGTGGTGATGGCCAGAAAGGGGGGTGGGGGCTTTGTAGAGGTGGGCAAATGGGTGGTAAAAGGGAACATCCATGTCAACAATAAAAATTAAATAAAAATATATTGCCTCTACTTCTTGATCTCCTGTGCATTCCTTTCACATCTTCAACTCCTTAGAAATTATTCTGTCCAAGGTAACCAATATTTTTTGTAAAATTAAATTGATGTTTATTCCATTTATTAACTTACTTGTAGCAGCACTTGACATGGGTGCTAATGCCTTTCCTCTTAAATTACCTCTTCATCATTGAGTCATAAAGCACTTCTCTGCTGATTTTTCTCCCTTCCTTCTACATCAGTCTTCTCAGTCATTTGCATTCTCATCCTCCACCTACTTCTTAAATATTGCTCTTCCTCAAGTGTTAGCTCACAGTCCATAGTATACTTGCCTTCTCACCCTGCACTCTCTCAAACATTCATGAATGATACTATCCTTAATCAAAACTTCAAATGTTGTTCAGTTCCAAATACACAACTCTGTTCCACCTTCAGACCCGCAAGTACAACTGCTTAGTTGCTACCCACATCATCTTATTTCTCCCAAAGACATCTAAACTCACATGTGCTGTGCTGCATATTATTTGTAGAAACCCAACAAAATTTTTATGAATAAATGAGAAAATAAATGGATGGTGCATTTATGCATAGGTGTGTAACTGTCTTGACAACTTCAATTATTTCATTTCACTAAAATAATTACTCTGTTTGGTTGCCCAGTTCTTGCCCAGTCCAAAATGCATACTAAGCCTAGAAAAAACAAGCACTGTAGAAAAGCAGTCAATGCTAACAGCCTGCATCCTTTTCAGGATGTTTTCTTACAACTCCACTCCCTTGATATTCTCATTAGGTTACTGAAGAAACTACAGTTTTAGATATCCCCTCAGGATACTACCACTTGACCATTTCAACTAGCAACATTTTCCCTCTGGAACCTCAATTTCCTCATCAGTAATTTGAGGGTTGGGCTAAATGATCCTTAATGATCCTTTCTGTTCTCATACTTCATGAAAGTTGACTCTTTAACAGTGCTAAGGCAGTTTCGCACACATGCCTCTTGACCAGGGTCATAATGCATCACACATCAGCCTTCAAGTTTAATACATCGAAAATTGGAAATTAGTTGAGAGTGCAAGGGAAAAGAGAAATTTCTAGGTAAAATCACATTATTACTGCTCTAATTAGACAGCTTTAGTTGCAGGGTCAAAAGAGTGCATATATGTCTTGGAGTGATTCTGTGACAAGATCTACAAATTCATTACCCTCCACAATAAGTTGGGATTCATTCTGCAATACAGTACAGTAAGACAGTTTAAGGGCATGACCTCAAAAGCTTCTCAGACCTTTGGGTTCCTCATCTTTGAGCTAATCTGGGCTAAGACCTGACGTTCATCCCAAGTCTCATCTCACAAGTGGCACTGGGATTGGATGCTGCTGGTCAGCAGGCAGCAATTTTAGTGCTAAGTGTCTAGAGCCAGACTGCCAGGTTCACATCTTGATTTCTCAACTTACTAGTTCTATGATACGAGGCAAGGTACTGAATCTATCTACATCTCAATTTCTGATCTATATAATGGAGAAGATAATAATGATACAGACCTTGTAGGACTATTATGAAGATAAAATGAGACCCCCATTTTATCAGAACTCTAAAGATCTCAAAAGTTCTTCAAAGAGTACCTAATAAGTAACACATTCTTGGGAGGTGTAATACTATTTATCACTGGTTCAGATTTCTTTTTTTCTCAATATAGCTCCCATTTCTATTTCCATAGTATGCTAAATATACATTATTTGATAATGTTTCCCACACACAGCTCTATTCTACTGAAGTCTCAAAGAGTACTAGTGGTTGGCCAAAAAGTTTGTTTGTTTTTTCCCTGTAAGATGGCTCTGATAGTGCTTAGTTGTCTTTAACTTCATTCAAAACAATTTTGTTAGATTGTATTGTGACAGCTGTCATATTAGTGTGCATTACAAAATATAAAACTTATCAAAATTCATGAATTGTTGTGTGGCCATTTTAATACTGAAACTGGAAGAACATACACAACATTTTCAGCATACTATGCTTTATTATTAAAAAATACAAAAACACAACTGAAACACACACAAAAAAAGATTTGTGCACTGTATGGAGAGGATGCTATAACTGATCGAAGGTGTCAAAAGTTGTTGGCAAAGTTTCCTACTGGAGATTTCTCACTGGACAATGCTCTACAGTCAGATAGACCAGTTGAAGTTGATAGAAATCAAATTGAAAAATTAATTGAGAGCAATCAATGTTATACCACACAGAAGACAGCCAACATATTCAAAATATCCAAATCGATAAAGTTATGGATGAAAATGAAAAACATGTCTTTTATTTTACAGAATAAATACAGACTTTTTGGCCAACCCAATGCATGGAAATAAAACTCTTCTAGAAATAGAAACTGTAGACAATACCTGAAACAATTATTAATAGGTATGATTTATGATTAATGAAATGGATGCAGTAAATCTGCCTAAATTACACAGCTATTCTTTTGCTCAGAAATCTTGTAAAGTTCCACCATGTTCACGAACAAAATTCCAGTCCACCTGGCCAGATATTCAAGGCCCAAACTACATTTCTGACTTTGCCTCCCACCACTGCCTTTTACCTACCACAAAATGTAGTTAAACAGAATTATTTACATATTTACATACTCATTCCCCGCTTTCTTATACAGCTAGCTATTGACTGCTATTGACTAGACAGTACATATTTTCCATTTTTAAAAATGTTTGAGTTAGCCCTGGCCGGTGTGGCTCAGTGGATTGAGTGCAGGCTGGGAACCAGGCGGTCCCAGTTTGATTCCCAGTCAGGGCACATGCCTGGGTTGTGGGCCAGGTCCCCACGAGGGCCATGTGAGAGGCAACCATGCATTGCTGTTTCCCTCCCTCTCTTTCTCTCTCCCTTCCCCTCTCTCTAAAAATAAATAAAAATAAAATCTTTAAAAAAAATGTTTGAGTTAAATATTTTTACTTCACTCTTCTCCATCTGGCACATATTTATTTTTCAAACTCTGAATGTGAGAAAGTCATTCAAATATTCTATTCGACCATAAAATGCAGGCAAGCATGCAGCATATTAGTGATATTCACGGTCACTCATACAGTACCTCAGACAGTAAAAGCTTTTGTCATGTATAGTATACATCGTTATGAGGTAGAAATTAGTACCTCCATTTTATAAATGAGCAGTCTAAACCTCAGGGTAGATAAGTGATTTATCAAAGTTCCTATAAACTTTGAGACAGTACAACCAACGTCATATAATTTTCTTTTAGATTGATTAAATAATCCAAAATCTTAAGCAAATTCATGGATAAGCAGCTTCAAAATGGCCAGCATGATCACCACCTCCTGTTACACCCTTATATGATCTCCTCCAGGGTATGGATTGGACCTGGTAACTTGTTTCTGATGGATATAATAAGGCGACAATAATGAGAGGTCACTTCTGCAATTAGGTTACTAAATATTTTGATTTCTGTCTTGCTTGTATATTCCTTCATTCTCTCACTTGTTCACATGTGAAGCCGGTTGGTATCATGTGAGTTGCCCTACGGAGAAACTCACAAGATCAGGGACCGAAGGCAGCCTCCAGGGAACAGCCAGAGAGAAACTTAGACCTTAGTCCAATCATGCCCAGGGATCGAAATCCACGTGACAACCGCATGGGTGTATTAAGAAAAAAATCCTATTCCAGAAGAGCCTTAGGATGACTGTGACCCCAGTGTACATCTCAGTTGTAGTTTGTGAGAAAACTGAAGCTAACTGACTCAGTTTTACACATATGCACACATAATTACTTAGTCTTAAAAAAGAAGAAAACCCTGGCAGTTGCAACAACACAAATAACCTGGATAATGTTATGCTAAGTAAAATAAGGAGGACACAGCAAGACAGACACGATGTGATCTTACTTATACTATGTGGGATCTAAGTCAGTAGAAATGATAAGAGAAGAAAGTAGAATAATCATTGCCATGGTTTAAGGGTTAGAAAACCTGGGGAAGTGGTTGGTCAAGTGCACAAAGATTCAATTACGTGGTATGACAATGTTCTAAAGTACGGCATGGTGAATATAATTAGTAATACTGTATTGTATACTCAAAATTTTCCAAAATTGATTTTAAATTAAAAGGAAAAATACACCCACCCCCCATCATAACTAAGTGAGAATATAGATACGTTTACTACCTTGATTTGGGGAACCATTTTACTATGCGTATGTATATCAGAACATTACATTTTATATCTTTAATGTATACAATTTTTCATTTGCCAAGTAGATCTCAATAAAGCTATAAAAATACAAATACATCAAAAAATAAAATAATTAGGATAAACAATCATAGAGACAAAAGAATTATACACTGAAACTATAAAACATTGCTCAAAGAAATTAAAAAAGACAAAAATAAATGGAAAGACACCAGTGTTCATGCATTCAAAGATAAATTATTGTTAAAATGTCCACATTACCCAAAGAGATCTACACAGTCAACAAAATCCCTCTGAAAATCCCCATGGCAACTTTTTCAGAAATAGAAAAATGTAATCCTAACATTCGCATGGAACCACAGAACATTCTGAAGTGCAAAAACAATCATTTGTGGTTAAATTTTTTATTGCTGTTCTATTACAGTTGTCCCAGTTTTGCCTTCTTTTTGCTCCTCTGCCCACCCCACCCCCGGAGGAAAAACAATCTTGAAAATAAGGAAAAAGTTGGAAGTCTCACATTTCCTGACTTCAGAATATGTTACTTAAACACAGTAATGAAAAGAGTATGGTATTAGCATAAAAACAAACCTATAGAATGACTGATAAAAATAAGAGAACCCAGAAATAAACCCACATATATATGGGAAAATGAGGTTGGAAAACATAGCCAAGACTATATAATGGGGAACGGCTAGTTTCTTCAAAAAATACTTTGCAAAAACTATATCCACACACTAAAGAATGAAATTGAACCTTTATCTTACATTTATACTATGCACAAAAAATCAACTCAAAATGGATTACAGACAAACATAAAACCTGAAACTCTAAAAGTCCTTGAAAAACTATAGGGAAAATATTCTACAACATTGGCCCTGGCAATGATGTCCTGAATATGACATCAAAATTCTAAAAACAAAAGCAAAAATAGACAAGCGTAACTACATCAAACTAAAAAGCTTCTGTGTGATAGAAAAACAATTAAGAAGTGAAAAAAGCAATCTACAGAATATACTTGCAAACACATATCTTATAAAGTGTTAATATTCAAAGTATACAAGGAATTCAAAAATCTCAATAACAAAATAAAAACTTGATTAAAAAGTGGGCAAAGGACTTCAACAGACATTTTTCCAAAGACACACAAATTGCCAACAGATATATGCTCATATCACTCATATACAAGGAAATGCAAATCAAAACCACAATGAGTTACCATTTCAAACTGCCAGTATGACCATTATAAAAATTAAAACAAAAACAGAAAATAAGAGTTTGTACAGATGGGGAGAAATCACAATCTGTATGCATTATTGATAAGAACATAATCAGGAGAGCCACTACAAAAATCTGTATGAAGTTCCCTCAAAAACTTAAAAACAAAACCACTACATACAATCCAGAGATCCCATTCTCAATATATACCCAATAAAATTGAAAACTATCTCAGAGAAATATTTGCACTCCTATGTTCATTGCAGCATTATGCATAATAGTCAAGATTTAGAAAAAATCTTCAATGTTCATCCATCAATGGATGAATGGTAAAGAAAATGTAAAAGATAGATATTGATTAGATGGAGATAAATATAGATACAGATATACGCATACATACAAAATGAAATCCTATTCAACCTTAAATAAGAAGGAAGTCCTGTCACATGCTACATGGACAAATCTTAAGGACTATGCTAAGTGAAATAATCTAGTCACCAAAGAACAAATACTGCGTGACTCCCCTTATACATGGTATCCAAAATGGTCAAACTAATAGAAGCAGAAAGGTGTAACCAGGAGCTGAGGGGAGGGAGAAATGAGGATTTGCTGTGCAATCAGTATAGAGTCTCAGTCACACAAAATAAAAGTCCTGGACATCTACTGACAACAATGTGTATATAGTTAATACCGTAGTGTATATTTAGAAATTAGTTAATAGGATAGATTTCACATTACATGTTTTTTACCATGATTTAAAAAAATTCAGTTCTAAAGATGACATACACATTCAGATGCACAGATAAAAAAATTAAATAATTTCTCAATTGTTTCAGAGATTCTTTGGATAATAAGATGTTTATATATCATCCCATGAAAATAAGGAGCAAATTCAACTTAATGTCAATTAACTAGTAAGTTTGAAATTTCAATCAATTAGTGTAATTAATTCCAAACAGCAGAACTGGAATCTAGCTAATTTTAGAAAAAGGGGATTTGTTGGAAATGTGTTAGAGACATAGCTCAGCTCATGGAATTGGCTGCAGGTTGAGAACCCACTGAGTAACAGTTCTGTGCCAAAGCAGTTCTGAAAGACAGGAAGGAGAAACCATAGGAGCAATTTCAGAGCAGGTGCAGTCCACTCGTAACTCATTGCCTCAACCACCATGACACTGAATGATTTTTCTCTTCTCGTGTCACCAGCTGAAGAGTCAAGTCCTATAATAATGCAGGCAACTAAATGAATAAGTTTATCTCGTATGACCCTTCACAGAATGTGGAGCGATATGATTGGTTGGTTTCCAGTAGCTGGTCACCAGGAATTACCTCTCAACAATATGCTAATAAAAAGAAGAATTAAAAATTGAGCAGGCAAAAAGAGATCAATATTTACTATATTAAATATGATTTATTATCTACATGCATACATTTTTATTTTGAAATTTTCCTTTTTAACAGGGGTTATTATAATTTGAATACTGGTATTTCATTATCTACATTGTTTTTTGGTGAGTTTAGAACAAAAAGAGGACAATAAATGCCTTTGAGATTTTATTTCCTTAGAATGGTTCATTTACTTTTATTTATTTAATTTCAAAGGTATTTCTAGCTAATTTATGTGAAGTAGAGTTGAAGTTCTAGCAGCTGTTGCTCAGAGTAAAATAATTCATCCTAAGAATCCCCTACATGTAATTATAACTTCAAATAGCACAGATGTCATCAGTCATGCATTTTGATAGTTCTAGGCACACACTGTGGTGATCCAGGTGTGGACATGGAAGTCCATCTGGCCAATTATCTTTGCTGTTACCAGAGACGGCTTGTTTTCTCTTCCACCTAAATCTAAGCAAGAAATATCTTGAGCCAGATCCAAGAGGCTATAATAATTCTATATTTTTTTATTGAAGGTGAAAGAAAATATGACGTTATTCTTTTTGGTTGGTCATTTTCATCAAAAACATAATTATATGGGAAAATTTAAAAAAAAACAAGATTCAAACAGTTCTGATTTGTAGTTTATTTATCGTCTCCTGTGTCTTTGTTCAGTAGAAACATTAAACTTTACCTTAAACTAATCAATAACTGAATATAAATATATGTCCATGGCACAGAAACAACTTTCCCAGCAATATTTAAGTAATTCTAATATTTCAAATATTTGGCAATGGGATTATTTGTGAGTTGTTTAATTTAATATTAATGAGGTGTAAACATAAGAAAGCATGGTGACATTGCCCACAAATGTTGAGGTTATGTTGTTTTGTTTTCTAATTCATATAAAATTATAATCTATTTGGTATTAAACCATAAAGAATATATTTAAAACAAGTGCATATTATAGAAAAATATCTATATAAACACATACAGAGGGGCACAGAGATATATATGATATATACACATATACAAATGAACACATAAACACACACGTTGGTACTGAAAAAATACTATATTACTGCCTATAAAATATGGCCACTAATTACTTCTTTTTTTATGGATTATGCTATTACAGTTGTCCCATTTCACCCCCTTTATTCCCCTCTGCCCTGCACACCCATTCCCACCCGTATTTCCCCCTTCAGTTCATGTTCGTGTGTCATACATATTAAGTTTTTTGGTTTCTACATTTCCTATACTATTCTTAACCTTCCCCTGACTATTTTCCACCTATTTATTCTTCTTATTCTCAGTACTTTTCCTTCTCTCTCCCCTTCCAACTCCCCCACTGATAACCCTCCACGTAATCTCCATTTCTGTGATTCTGTTCCTGTTCTAGTTGTTTGTTAGTTTGTTTTTGGTTTTGATTTAGGTGTCATTGTTCATAATTGTGTTTGTTGTCATTTTACTGTTCATAGTTTTGATCTTCTTCTTTTTCTTAGGTAAGTCCCTTTAACGTTTCATATAATAAGGGATTGGTGATCATGAACTCCTTTAACTTGACCTTATCTGGCAAGCACTTTATCTACCCTTCTATTCTAAATGAAAGCTTTGCTGGATAGAGTAATCTTGGATGTAGGTCCTTGCCTTTCATGACTTGGTATACTTCTTACTAACCTCTTCTTGCCTGCAAGGTCTCTTTTGAGAGATCAAATGATAGTCTTATGGGAACTCCTCTGTAGGTAACTGTCGTCTTTTCTCTTGCTGCTTCTAAGATTCTCTCCCCATTTTTAATCTTGTGTAATGTAATTATGATGTGCCTTGGCATGATCCTCCTCGGGTTCAACTTCTTTGGGACTCTCTGAGCTTGCTGGACTTCCTGGAAGTCTATTTCCTTTGCCAGATTGGGGAAGTTCTACTTCATTATTTGTTCAAATAAGTTTTCAAGTTCTTCCTCTTCTCCTTCTGGTACCCCTATAATTCAGATTTTGGAACATTTAAAGATGTCCTGGAGGTTCCTAAACCTCTCCTCATTTTTCTGAATTCCTGTTTCTTCATTCTTTTCTGGTTGAATGTTTCTTTCTTCCTTCTGGTCCACACTATTGATTTGAGTCTCAGTTTTCTTCCCATCACTACTGGTTCCCTGTACATTTTCCTTTATTTCACTTAGCATAGCCTTCATTTTTCCATCTAATTTGCGATCGTATTCAACCAATTCTATGAGCATCCTGATTACCAGTGTTTTGAACTATTCATCTTATAGGTTGGCTCTCTCTTCATCACTTAGTTGTATTCTTTCTGGAGCTTTGATCTTTTCTTTCATTTGGGCCTTTTTTTTTTTTTTTTTTTTTTTTTTTTTTTTTTTTTTTTTTTTTTTTTTTTTTTTTTTTTTTTTTTTTTTTTTTTTTTTTTTTTTTTTTTTTTTTTTTTTTTTTTTTTTTTTTTTTTTTTTTTTTGTCTCAGCACACCTGTTATGTATAAGGAACAGAGCCTTAGGTGGGTGTTCACCAAGGTGTTCACCAAGGTGGGGCAACCATGTTGCTGTGTTGTGAAGCTGTATGTGGGGGAGGGGTCCAAAAGGGAATAGTGTCACTTGCTCCACTCTTTGCTGGATTTCAGTCACGTTTCCTGCTATGCACAAGCAAATTGGGCCCTTGTGGTGCTGATTCCCAGGTGGGTGGGTTTGTGTATGTCCTAGGATGCTGTGGGTCTATACAATGAACTGTCTTGTGAGGTTGGGGGTTTCTTCTGCTGCTGCCTCAACCCTCACTATTGTTTTAATCAGTGGTTTGAGGCTTTATTTCCCCGCGCTGGAACCCTGGGTTGCATGGTCTGTCTGGCTCCCGCGTTCTTCCTCCCAGTTTATCCTGACATGAATTTGGGATCGCTCGTTCCACCAGCTGCCACCTCGCTGGGTTCGCCAACTGCCACCTCGCCCATCCAGGTCCTCCAACCACCACCTAGCCACACGTCCTCTCAGCCCAGCTGCTGATCTCTGCCCCTCCTACCAGTCTGGATGAATATTTCTTCTTTAACTCCTTGGTTGTCAGACTTCCATACAGTTCGATTTTCTGTCAGTTCTGGTTGTTTTTGTTTTTAAATTGTTGTTGTCTTTCTTTTGGTTGTGTGAGGAGGCACAGTGTGTCTACCTATGACTCGACCTTGGACGTAAGTCCTATTTTTCTTATCAATGGTAGAGTTTTAAAAATAAACATAAAAGCATGTCTTGACCAGTGTGGCTCAGTTGGTTGGGCATTGTCTCTCAAAGCAAAAGGGCACCAGTTCAATTCCTGGTCAGGGCACATGCCTGGGTTACTGGTTTGGTCCCCAGAAGGAGTGAGTACAAGAGGCAACCAATTGATGTTCACTCTCACATTGATGTTTCTCTCCCTCTCTTTCTCCCTCCCTTCCCCCTCTCTCTAAAATTAAATAAAATCTTAAAAAACAAAAACCATAAAAGCAGCACCAGAGTACACTTAGATATTAACATTGACCACACTCAAGACTTGATATGGCCTTATTATCATTAGCATAAACATTAACAGTTATTATTTTTGCAAGAATACATTAAGCCCTAGAAGTACACTCACCCTTCTGTATCCATAGGGGATTGGTTCCAAGACTGCTATGGATACCGAAATCTACAGATGCTCATGTTCCTTATATAAAATGCTACAGTATTTATGTTACACTCAACAATGACTATGAATTCTGAGAAATACATCATTGGGTGGTCTCGTTATTGTGTGAAGATCACAGAGTGCACTTACACAAACCTAGGTGGTATATAACCTCTGACACAACTAGGCTATATGGTGCAGTCTATTGCTTCCAGCCTAGCAACTTGTACAGCACATTTCTGTACTGAATAGTGTAGGATGCAACTGAATGGTAAATATTTGTGTATCTTAATATAAAAAGGTATATTAAAATATAATATAAAAAGGAAAATGATACACCTATATAGGGCACTTCCCATGAATGGAGCTTGCAGGACTGGAAGTTGCTCTGGGTGAGTCAGTGAGTGGTGAATGAATGTGAAGACCTAGAATGTTACCATATACTACTGCAGACTTTATAAACAGACACTATCCCAAAAAAACTGCTTCCTTTGGCATGATCAGAAAGAGAATTTCAAAGCTGTCAGTGCTGCTCCATCAGCAGGGATGTGGACTTGATTGATTGGAAATCCTGAGGAGGAACTCACAGGGTAAGGCAAATGTAGATGACCAAAGTAGAGACTGTCAGGAGGAAGTCAAAGGTGCTCTGAGGAGCAGTAAGAATAAGACATCAAAATGGAAAGATAAAGGAACCAACATGGCAATGTGATTTTGGCTACTGCATGCCAGAGCAGTGAACAATTAAGAAATTCTGTGATATTCAGTGAAAAAGGGTTGTTTAACATGGGGAGGGTGAAGAACTGAGAACCCAGTATTTTGACTTTAGGAATTTGTTTTTGGTTCCATTGACCCTATTTGGCATGAAAAACTCTCCTGGTATTAAACTGATGGAAGGAATAAACCTTATTTATGTTTAACATCATCGTAAATCTGAAATATTTCCAAAGTACAGGAACAGGCTGGAACTGCACTCCCACAGAAAGCTTTCACTACAGCGCCCTCTGAATACGTAGCTCTGTCAGAACGGACTCCTCTGTGCTGAAACAAGTCAGTGACTGACTGATAGGGATGAAATCTATGCAGTCAATCGGGGTGCTGTGAAGGGAAATCTCTTACCAAGCTCCAGAGATATTGCTCCCATGAGAGAAAAAAAATTCCTGCTGAACCACATATCCTTCCATTTCTTACAGGGAATTCAACTCCATGATGATTTTATCGGAATGCCATCATATAGGTGGTCCATCGTTGACCCGACTGACGTTACGTGGCACACGACTGTGCTTTCCCGTGGCCTACACACGTCCTGCCAAGTGCTTTAAATCATCTCTAGATTACTGACAACACTTAATACAATGTAACCAAAGCAAAGGTTGCAGAAAACTCGGACTGTCCAGAAATACAATAACTCTTCAAGTATTGATACCTTTAAATGAATAAATATGCAAAAGAATTTCTAAAAACTATATTTAAGGGTCTCTCACCAGGTTACAAATACAAAATTCACTAAAAAAATCAGCCATTTCAAATTTTTATGAATATAAAGAGAGTATTTAGATGCCTTTAAAGGATCAGAATTATTTTCAGAATTTCCAACACTTATCTGAACATTTGCTGTTATGACCTCAGCTGGGAAAATGCAATAAAATATACTATTGAATGAGTAGTAAAAAGCTTGTATATATGTTACTACATTCAGGTATATATTTTACATTTCCTAACTTGAATATTTCCTTCAAGTTGTATATTTGCAATGGAGCATATTTTCAGAAAGACAAAATATTTCTTAGAAATGATTTTTTCTATGATTTAAAAAGAAGATAGCAGAATATCAGCTATCAAATATCAAAGAATACTATGAGAGCTATCAGATATGAGGGCTACTTGAGATTCAAAGTCTGTTCCAATTGTGTAAGACTTACTTGTGTTGTTTTTTTAAAAGGTTAATTTATAAGATGTTAATGATTAAAGCTACCTTAATTTTACTTTCATGTTATATATTTATCACCATGCTTACCTAAAACATAAATTGAACAAAAATTGAAATATAGTCCCTTACTTTGATTCACTTTCACCATGATTTCTAAATAATCTATATTCAAAATGCACCACAACAAGCAATGAGCTTTGGTAGTTTGAGACCCTTTTATTTTCAGACACCAAAATCAGTGTCTATACTCCTTTTATTTTTAATCCAACTTTTTGATGGTCAAAGCACAGACTGATAATAATCAATAATTATCTTCCTAATATATCCAGGATATCATAAACATATCTTAGATATTCTGTAACTAGGTTGATATATTTGATATTTATAATCTTAAAACTTCCAGACCATATTTATTTCTATGGAAAATCCATATATTTCCTACAGATATATTGCTTCTTACTTGTTTGTATAATTGAACATCTAGGTCTTTTTATTTAAACCACCACAAATTAGGACAAGATCAGGAGTGTTCAGGGTAGTATGGCCTTACACAAAACCACCACAAATTAAAATCACCTGCAAACTAAATGAACAAACAGCAGCAGATTCTAGAAAACAAACTGAAGTATTTAATAAAGCTAATTATACCCATAACTCTTTAGTGATTCATTGGTCAATCTCCAACAGACGTTTCCAAATATTCCATATAATGATTTCAGAATTGTATTTAAAAATACCCTTCAACCTGATATAATTTCTGGGCAGTAGCCAAATTTATAGCTATGATATTTTACAACTACATTTATTTTACAAATTAATTATAAGAGTATCTACAACAAGTCTAATAATCAGATGCTGCTTCTGCTGCTGCTGATGAGCATGGTGAAGATTCTTTGTGTTTTCCAATGTAAATTTCTTCTTTTAAGCTAGATAGTACATTAAATTTGTTTTGGTATCATTTTTATTACTGGCACTTGCCTCCCTAAAAGTTTACACAGCCAGCTGATCCTTCCTAAAGGACATAAGCATTTTTACTAAGAGAATCCAGTGACCGTGAGCATTTACTTTTGCCTAAGGACGTCTCACACATGGCCATATTCAGTCTCACCCATCCGCAGAAGAAGATGAGGAAAGAAGCTGAGAGGCCAAGCAACTTTTCCAGTTTTACAGAGTTGACAAAAGACAGAACTGGGATTAAACTTTTGGCCCCTACAATAAGTGTTCCCACTTTAATCTGGCCACTTTATAGTCACCTTCCACAATTACAAACATTTTATTTCTGCCATATTTTGTGCTTTTAGCAATCATTTTAGGTAAAACATTCTTATTTCCTCTCATGTTTGTTCCCTACACTTGAATATCTAGATAAAGAAAAGGTAATGAAGCAAAGAAGCACATCCAATCATAGAAAATCTAAATACATATACCTTCTTTTTATTGGTTTATTTCTGTTAAAACCTACTTTTTAATTAAAATATAATTGACATACAACATTAAATTAGCTTCAAGTGTACAATATAATGATCTGACATCTATATATTGCAAAGTGATCACCACAATAAGTTTAGCCACCGTCTCCACACAAAGTTAAAGTTTTTTTTTTAACTTTGTAAAAAAAAGTTACACAAATTTTTATCTTGCGATGAGAACTTTGAACATTTATTCTTGGGAACTTTCAAATTTGCCCTACAGCGTTATTGACTATAGTCACTGTGCTGTACATTACATCCCCACGACTTATTTACATCTGGAAGTTCATACTTTTTCACCCCCTTCACCCATTTAACAGAGCTCCAACTCCCCACCCCTCTGGAAATTACCAATCAGTTCTCTGTGTCTGAGTTTGGTTTTGGTTGTTCATTCACTCGGGTTTGTTTTTAATTCCAAATGTAAGTGAAATCATATGATATTTCTTTCTCTGATTAATTTTATTTAGCAGAATACATTCAAGGACCATCCACCATGTCTCAAATGGCAGATCGCATTCTTTTTTTGTCGCTGAGTATTATAGTATCCCATTGTGTGTGTGTGTGTGTGTGTGTGTGTGTGTGTGTGTGTGCGCGCGTGCGCACACGCGCGCACCACAGCTTCATTATCCACTCAGCCATTGATGGACATTTAGGTTGTTTCCACATCCTGGATATTTTAAACAATGCTGCAATGAACATAGGGGTGCATATATCTTCTCAAATTAATGTTTTCAGTTTCTTCAGATAAATACCCAGAACTGGAACTGCTGGATCATGAGACTAGTTCTATTTTTAAGTTCTTTAGGAACCTCCATACTGTTTTCCATGGTGGCTAGACCAATTTACATTCCCACTAAGAGTGCACAAGACTTTCCTTTTCTACACATCCTTATGAATACTTATTTCTTGTCCTTTTGATAACAGCCATTCTGACAGATATGAGGTGACAGCTCATTGTGATTTTGATTTGTTGTTTCCTGATTAGTAATATTGAGCATCTTTTAATTTGTCCAGGGGTCATCTGTATATCTTCTTGAAAAGAAAGGTCTATTCAGATTTTTTGTCCATATTTAAATTGGTCTCACTTTTTTGTCATCAAGCTGTATGGGCTTTTAATGTATTTTTGATATTAACCCCTTACAGTATATAAAATTTGCAGGAGTCTTCTCCCATTTAGTAAATTGCTTTTTCATTTTGTAGATGATTTCCTTTGCTGTACAGAAGTTTTTTAGTTTGATGGAGTCCCATTTGTTTATTTTTGTTTTTTTTTTTTTTGCCCTCGCCTTTAAAATCAGATCCACAAAAATATCCCCAAGAATGATGACAAGGAATTCACTGCCTATGTTTTCTTCTCAGAGTTTTATAAAATCCTATTGTTTTTTTTATAGCAATTGTAATGTTCAGTGGAAGGGATACAATTTTCTCTGCATATGTGGATGATCATTATGGGATTTAGCTCTACAAGAATAACAACAGTTCCATATGCCAAATAAAAAAATAAAGCTGCAGGACCAGTTCTTTCCCAAATTTTTAAAGCTTCATGATTGTATCTGAATAAGGGAAAGTGTTTTATGTATGAAATTATTTCTGCCTTACCTACTAAAATAAGAATTTCTGGAAGTTGAGTGTCTTTACTGATTGTCACAAAAGAGAGTCATTGAGGTAACAGATGTTAAATCCTAAACATCAAGATAAAATTCTCAGAGAATGAATGGTATCACTAAAGCTTCCTAGTTCGTTAAGTAGAATTAAACTTCACTAACACAAGCATGCTGGGAATAAAATTATCATGGTGGCAATTCTGAACCAAAAGAAAAACTATTCCCCATTTTATTGTTTTGTGTTTTTCTAAATATATTTTAGTTTAATGGTTCATTTTATTTTATTTTTTTTGTTTTAGAAATTATTTTATTGTTGTTTAATTACAGTTGTCTGCATTTTCTCCCTTCCACTCCCCCTGACCCCAGCCAAACCCACCTCCCTCCCTGGCTTCCATGCTCCCCCTTGGTTTTGTCTATGTGTCCTTTATAGTAGTTCCTGAAAACCCTTCTCCACACAGTCCCCTCCACCCTCCCCTCTGGCTATTGTTAGATTGTTCTTAATTTCAATGTCTCTGGTTATATTTTGTTTTTTGTCTTTTGTTGATTATGTTTCAGTTAAAGGTGAGATCATATGGAAGCAACCTAAGTGCCCATCAGCAAACGAGTGGATCAAGAAACTATGGTACATTTACACAATGGGATTCTATGCAGCAGAAAGAAAGAGGAAGCTTATACCCTTTGTGACAGCATGGATGGAATTGGAGTGCATTACGCTAAGCAAAATAAGACAGGCAGTGAGAGACAAATACCATATAGTTCATTTTATTTTTATTTCCTCATGCCAAAAGTGATGAAAGAGATAAAGAGAGCTAGACCTTGATATTGGTCAGTTAATTTTGCATTTAACCAAACCTATTTTGGTAAAAACAGATATAGCATCATGACCAATGTCATTTAAAAAAAAAATTCCTTTCAGGTACTCTTTTAAAATACCCTTCTTGCAGAGATAGAAATATTGACAACAGAAGACAAGCAATCTTACCAAAAGTGATGTTAGCAGGTTAAATCAACAGAATATACTATACAGTATACTCTCCTTAATATATATTATATATATACTTATATAATGATATGATTAGCTTTTACCTATATAATTTTAATAAGACATACCCATTTGCCTCTTATGCAAATATTATCAGCTTATTGTTTCTCCTGAGCAAAAGTGGAAATTTTGGGGTCACTCACTGCTATTTTCAAGGCTCCAATGCATGGTTGTATCTATGAAGTGCCCAACAGTTGCCTCTTGGCCTGTCCTTCTACTTGTTAACCTCCAGAGGCCCTCTGGTGACCCCCAGCAGATTGGAGTTCTTTCTAACCAACTCCATTGAATGTTCCCAAAGCTAAAGGAGCCCTGGCCACTACAGTTCCTGTTTTTTTTGTTTGTAGTCACTATTATTTTTCTTTCTCTTTTTGTCTCTTAACCAAAGTTAGTTTCTCCCCTTGACATTCTTCCAGCAGCCTCTCTGTTCATTTAATCTTCTTTATAGCACATTCTTATATTGGTCTTCTTTTCTAGGAAAAGTCTTATAAAAATAAAATATTCACTTTTCTATGCAAATGAACTACATAAAGCAATCTGATTCTCTTTTTTTAGTCTTAATTTTTAGGTAGTTAAAATCTTTTGCATATTTTATTTTTATTTTTCAAACTTTAAAAAAAAAAGATTTTACCTATTTATTTTTAGAAAGGGGGGAAAGGAGAGAGAAGGAGAGACACATCCATGTGTGGTTGCTTCTCATGCACCCCCTACTGGGGACCTGGCCTGTAACCCAGCCATGTGCCCTAACTGGGAATCAAACTGGCGACCCTTTGGTTTGCAGGCCAGCACTCAATCCACTGAGCCAGACCAGCCCAGGTCTTTTGTATGTTTTATGTCAATTAACTATCTATAATTAGGTTAATATTTTATTGATATTGCACATAGGAAAGGAAATAGGTGAACGGACTCTTGCTGGTGCACCATGAGGAGGTGACACATTGTTTTGGATTAAGAACTGGAGATTGCAGCGACATAGCTGATGGTGCTGGGGACTGTGGGAGATCTGTCAAGCTGAGCACAGGTGACTAGAAGGAACTGAGAGTCTAGCCCAGCCATGGACTTCTATTTCTTTTCCTGAGATGTGGTACCGCTGACTGGCCTGGTTTAGCAAGGGGAGGTAGGACTGTGTGTGTGTTTGTGGGTGTTTTAAAGGGGCTTTGAGACTTAATGGGGTCATTCCACTATTACTCTAAACCTGCATGACTTTTGAATAAATAGTTCCTTTGCTTTTCACCAAAGTCTACCATTGAGAGCCACAATTCCTACCTGGTGGTAGGCAAGATGAACCTAGAACAGAAAGGTCCCAGGTGGTGGGGAGGGGGCTGTTTCAGTAATAGTATCTTGGCCCCCAAATGGGTAAAATTCTGTAACAAGGATGGGTCATTAGCCTTAGAATTCATGTTTTCACTACAATTTCAAAAGTTATAACAAAACCTTTTAAAACTAGAGAACAGAATCTAAAAGATAAAACACTAGTGATAAAGCATCATCAATATTCATATCTATCTCATGTAAATAAATTAAGCATCTCTTAATGGTTTAGAGCTAGTTATTAAAATACCAGTTTCAAGCTATCCTATCTGAGTCTCTATGTAATAGTATATAAAACTGAAAACTAAAGGTATGACCTAGGTCACTTGTAAAAATCAAGCAGAACAATGAATGTGAAAACATATATCAAAAAGAGCTAAAATATTTTGAAACCAATATTATATTTATATTAATAAGTATGTACTATAAAATATTAAGAAAAAATGAATAATATGTACTGTAGTACAAAGAAATCTAGTCTTACCTGTACCTGTACATATTCTTGCTAATTTTATTTCATCATGAGATTTTCTTTCATTTATTTCAAGCTTGCTCCATATTCTTTACTTCTTGTGTATTTCCTACTTGTTTTGAGAATAAAACGTCACTTGCTCATTTAGCTAGGCCATTTATATTAGTAAGTAGAATTCGTTTTTTGCCAAGCTTTTACTAAATGTAACATAATTCATTTCAATCAATTTCTTCACTTTTATTTCCAATGTTAATGATCCAATTTGCATTCTTTGCTAGGACCATAATTTTGGCAGCATTTACTGGGTAGACAAAAAGACTGCTGTAGAATTTAATATCCATGAAAAAAGTGCATATTGTATTTAATTTTAGCAGTATATGTCTGTGTAAATGACAGTAACTTTAAACTAAAATGAGATACTATTTTATCTATATTATTTCAAAGATTTTCAACATCATTTAAAAATAGTACAAAATTGTTTTAATATGTCAAATAAATCCAAATAATTTTTTTCTTAAAAGCCAAACATATGTTTCTAGTCTTAAAGGTGATGAAGCATGAGATCTTCAGGTAAATAGATAATACTAAAATCAGCCTTCATTCCTTGTAGTTGAGTTTCTTTATTCATGCAAATAATTGTGAAATTATCAACTATCAATAGAATAGGTTATAATTCAATGTGCATGTAGCTCTTTGGTGTTTATAAACCTGAACAAATTACAAAGGGATTAAGGTATGGGACATCTGCCTCATCTTTGACCTTGCCCACAGGACCCAGACAGACATTCCCTGTACTAAAATGGACAGACACATTTCTATTCAACTAATGCTAAAGGGGTTATCCAGGCCCATGAAGGGCAAAAGAGTCACTCTAATGTACACAAGCATCCTAAGGATTTTATAGTACTCTTGAATTACCATAATGGTATTTATTGAGCAAGTAATAATCACCTTTTGGAAACTGCTCTTAAGTTCTCACATGGGCTCCAAACACTATATACGTCTATAAAAGGAACGGCATATTTCTAATAAAGGGAGAAGAAGCTCTATACCAAAAATAGGCCACCATGAAATAAAGTCAGTAATAATGTCATGGGCTTTAGAAAGATTTGGTGAGATAACATACAAAAATATTTATCACAGGGCATTATACACAATGTTTTTCTCTTATCATCATTATTATTATTTCTTCATCAGAAAAAATAATGTATAATTTGCTAACTTTGTTTCCAGAGAAAGAAAAATATTACCTTTAAGCTTCTCCTATTATTCTTTCTACAGCCCTGAAACAAATTACTATGTTCTTATTCCTGGTGTTACGAATGTGAAGATCTTTTCCTTTTATAAATTTAAAACATCAGATCATATTTAACAGCGGAAAACAAATATTGTTGAAGTTGCTGTGTTCATCACTTGCACAAATGGAAGACAGAGCCCTACTTTTATAGTCTTTATAGATTTTACTTTCTCCTATGTAAGACCGACTGAAAGTAAGGATCATGAATACTGTAGTTCACTGACTACATTTATCTTCCAAAAGTCTCCCAGATTCACAGTTTAGTAGAAATAAATACATGACCTAGACGTTTATTATCATCTTTTAGAAGATTGTGAGTTTCTCTTTACAGGAACCTGAAAATAATCAAGGAAAAAAATCCCTAAAGTGAAAATAAACACTTTCTAAAACATACTTTAACGATTACTATTTTATTTTTAAAGATTTTATTTATTTATTTTTAGAGAGAGGAGCTTTGAGCAGTGGCAGTATCATAGCCAATGAGGTTTATCCGAGGCACGATTATTGCTAATTGAAAACTTTATTTTTAGAGAGAGGGAAAGAGAGGGAGAAAGAGAGAGAGAGCATTATCAATGTGTGGTTGCCTCTCACGTGGCCCCTACTGGGGAACTGGCCTGCAACCCAGGTATGTGCCCTGTCTGGGAATCAAACCGGCTACCCTTTGGTTTGCAGCCCACACTCAATCCACTGAGCTATACCAGCCAGGGCAATGATTACTATTTTATTACAATAATTTATTAAAAAAATAACAGAATATTTAGTATATAGTTAGCTTTTATAAAATTGTGAACTTTTAAAACAAAAATATAATGCATAAATTAATGTAAGACAAAACTGTAGCTATCTCCTTTCTTAAAAAAAGGGCAGTTTGTTCCAGAGTAAATAGCTCACATTGCCATCTCAAGGAAAGTAAGAGCATACAAAAAGTCATCTCTGTGAGTTTAAAACAAACAAGACAAAACACAAACCCCCCTTCATTAAAAAGCCATAGCAGAACAAAACAGGCACAAGCAACTGTTTTTATAAACTAAGGATCTGGAAGCTTTCTCACCAGAATATTCTGAGAGAAGTAATAGCAACATAAATCACACAGGGAATTCTCAAAAGCACTCAGAATTAAAGTTTGCCCTCTTTTCATCTAATGCTACTATATAGATTGCTTTCAGTAAATATATACTGAAGGAATATGTTATACAAGGAAGCAAAACATCAGTGTGTGCTCCTCACTATGACGGGTTAATGGTCAACCTACCACACGGCCCTTAGGATATAACTCAAAGCCCATGGATAATGTGCAAGAAAAAAAAGTCCCATTAGACTTTTGACAATACGCTGAGAAATTGAAAATGTATTTGGTTTTTATGTGTATCACTAAGAAATGACAGGTTATACAGTGATGCAGTCTCAGCAATAATGGGATTTTGGTTACCTCTAAATTCATATTACAAGTATAACAGTCAATTAGTTGCTGACTTTAGGTGAGAAAAGAATATAAAACAAATGCTTTTCCTTTAAAAGCTGGCTTTCTTACCTACTCCTAGATATTAAACAGTAGATAAATTCACTTTGGTACATGACTACATCCCATTTATGCATATAGATGGAGTGTCAATAAATAAAGCTAAAATTCTGCCATAGCTTGCATGCCATTATTTTTTTTATGATAACTCCAAGACAGAGAAGTAAATGGAGAAGTTATTTGTTTTTGGAAAGTAATATTTCATTACCAATGGAACATTTCCACTATGCTAGCCTTCTTAGTTAAGTCTTTGAATATCAATTTCACAGGAATTCATCCAACCATATTTTTATTACAGTTTATATGTTATCACCTGAGATTAAACTAAGCATATGCACTCTTTGGGAGGCTAAGATATCACTTGTACCTTTTTATCTAAATATTAAACCCAATATCCAAATTATTATTCATTTATTAGTCTGGAAAACAAAGACAATAAAAGTAATAATAACAGGTTTTATAGGTAAAGCAATATATTAATCCTTCCCACAAGCTAGTTTTTAAGATTTTATAAGATCACAGATAAAATAAGAACTAAATTGCACATAATCTCCAGCATCCCCTCCTACATAAAAAGTTTTTTTTTAATAAATTCCATTCAAGAAATACTCAGTTTGAAATTCAACACAATGTTATTGAACATATGAGCTTTACCATTACATGAAGCTAAATGAGAAACACTCTCTTTCCAGGAAATGCTCACAAATAGTTGGAGAGGCAGACTCATAAATGAACGGTTACAATAACACATGAATTGTACAATTAAAGTGGTGTGTTTCATATATACCAGAATGCCGTGTTGGCTTCTCACCCTTGCTTGTCAACACAGTAAAACCTAACAGAGAATGCCAAGAACAACTAAAGGTGAACACGAATCAGTCTGAAAACATACAACAAAATTTAGCTCTCACTTCAAAGTTGTTTTAATATTTGGTGAGTCAAGATGTAAACTAACAATAGAAATAGATTACAGAATATGAAACTCACACACCAACTGCCCCTCTGCCTGGAAGTAGCAAGACATTGTAGTCAAGGGAAAATGTAATGCTAAATAGTATCATACTAAAGAAACTCTACCTTATGTTAAAAAATCTATGTAGACAAGCAATTATTCATCTAATCCTACAAGCAATTTGACACACCTTCATTCTCTGCTCTTAGGAAATCGAGAATAGTAGAGTTTCTTGGTCCCGTGTTAATATGAGAATAACATCTGGTTTATGCAACATATTAATCCGAGTCATTTCCCAAATTTAAATCCATAGGCAAACTCAAATTTGAGGTGTAGGCAATCTTTGATTTTGTCTTGTTTTGTTTTCTTATCATACAGGGTCTGCCAGAAGTGATGCCTGCTTGAGTGTGGTTGGTAGGGTAATAATATGGGCATGAACATGTATAGTTTTCAACATTTCACCTAAAATGTCATATGGCAGACTTGACTGTGATGTTGTTATGTTACAGAATTACAAGCTTATGATTTTGTAATAAAAGATTTTGTAATAAAAAAGGGGTGTTGTTTGTGCCAGACTCTGTATATTATTGTGGAAAATGCTTTTTAAAAGGGAATTTTGACCTCATCATACACCATTACTATGTATTTATTCCTCCACAGCAGTGTATTATATTATCTAAGTTCTAAGAGATATAGGATATTTAGAAAAAAATGTAAAAGGCTATATCTATACATACGTTCCTTATATTACTCAGATGCAATTTACTAAATTCCTCTGGATTAATAATTTCCTTTTTGTTAATAAAATTTTGCTTATAGGATTTAAAGATCCTTTATTTATCTTATTAATCACTGATATACATTCTATTAATAACTAAATGAGAATATGAAAATAAAAGAGAATCTCAAGTCTGCAAGGCATCCTAGGATCACACACTTAGGACTAATTTCTGTTGTGGAAGATAGGAGGAAAGAAGTGCCTGCCGGTGGGCTACATTACAACTGTGAGGTCTTACTGAACCATCGCCCCATCTCTCCCCACTTATTTTTGTTACCCAAGGGTGTGTGTACGCGTGGAGGGGGGAAGAGGCAGAGAGACAGAGACACAGACAGGAAAGAGACAGAATCACACAAAGAACATCCTGGATATTCATCTACCTGAACCCTGAGAGCTTTCATTTCATTATGTCCCTCTTTTGGGCCCAGCAGTTAGAGGGAAAGCTCAGTGCAGTCTTTGAGAGAGGTCTTTCTCCCAGCCCAATCCTTGATTTTTCCCTCACTAGTTGTGTCTCAGAGCTCAAACCACATAGGCTTGTTCCACTCTGAGCTGAAGTCCTCTCTTGGGAATTCTCCGCAAGTGACCACAAGTGGCCCTGCCCTCTGCCCCAAATCTCAGTGCTACTGCCTCATACTGAAGATGGACTTGAGCCATGCACAAAAAGTAGAATGGAACCCTAGGTATCAGAAATAGGAAAAACTAGAATGTAAGGGTTAATACTGTTATATTTCAGCAAATTCTGTCTCTAATCTCCTCTTCCAATAACTCTTTGCAGTTCCTCATGGCTACATACTTACTGAGCCCTTCCAAAGTGGACAGAGCTTTCCTACTTACCTTCATCCAACCTCTTCATGTCCTTCAAGTTTGGCTCTGTATTAAACAGCAGGCTAAAATATGGCAAACTAAACAATTTTGATCAATTAAAGCTGTCAATTTAGAAGCTAACATACAAACTTCCGGAGACATATCACAGTAACACTTCTATAGCCATAACTTTGGTGAAAATTCCAATCACCTTCACAGGCTGCTGTGATAAATTAAAATGAAATAACATCCGAAGAGTATTTTGCAAATCACGAAACTCTTTCTCATGCATTATCTCTGAATTTTCATAGCCACCAAACACACGAATTCCTATTAGCCTCCTTTTGAGAATGGAAAATTTCATTTCAAATGTTTAATAATTTTGACTACAATTCTAGGAAAGCAAATAACAGAACCCAGTCTTTAAAACACAGATGGTTTTCAAACTTTACAGTGTATCTGAATTATCTAAAGAGTTTATTAAAACACAGAGTGTTGGGTTCCACCAGCTGTGTTTCTGCTTTAGCAGATCTGGGGGGAGGCCAAAGAATGTTCATTTCACACAGGTTCCCAGATCATGCAGATACTGTTGGTCCAGAGACCCCACTTTGAGAACCACTGACGTAAGTCTTCCAACACTAGACCCAAGGTATTTGCCACTGCAGAAATGAAGGACTGTGGTAAAAGAAAGGCTGTTCATTAGGCCTCAGCTCGTAAGCTTGAGTAAAGAGATTCCACACTGTATTAGCCAAGGCAAAGTATTTTTTTCTTCCTTTGGTTCGCTGAAAGGAAAGGGGGAAATAGTACCTATTTCAAAGTGTGAGTTAAAATTAATTGAGATAATACAGTAAGTGCTCATTAAATATTATCTATTTTCCTCATCGTGTTACAGAACCCCAGCCTATGCAGTTCTGAAACAGGTAGGGGGTCTGATTGCCTGTGGCCAAGAAGCATGGCTCCCAATGTCAGAGTTTGGTGAAAAGGATAGGAATTGTTTATTTAAACAGTATACAGATTTAGAATGATGGCGGAATTCTACCATTAAGTTCTATTCTTTTAAAACACCCATAAACACATGGTCCTGCCTCCCTTTGCCAAATCAGGCCAGCTTCAGAATATGCCAGCCAGAGGTACCGCCTCTTAGAAACACAGAAGTTCTCAGCTCAGCACTCCTGGTCACAGTTTAGCACAGCCAGAGATACCACCTCTTAGAAACACAGAAGTCCTCAGCTCAGCACTCCTGGTCACAGTTCAGTATCCCCAGCTTCTCCCAGTAATCCCTGCTCTGCTGGGCAGGTTCCACAGCACCATCAGTCATGCCACGGTGTTTTCCAGCTCTTTGTCCAAAACCATGTGTCACCTCCTTACACACCAGACCTCATGGTGGGCTGGTGGGGCCCTTCTGTAACCTTTCAAACCACATGGCAGAGAGAGAGAGCGCCTCAAGGCTGCCGCACCTAGTTTAACTGCTGGCCCAGAGCTTCCAGCAGGACCCCCTTTCTGACTCTTCCCACAACAGCTTACATCTGCCTGTTCTTTGTACAGTTCACATTCTTTTGCCATTATCAGTCCAGGCAGACGTGGCTCAGTACACAGGGCCTACTGCCTTCCTGCTTCTCGCACAGGCACTGTAAAAGGGGAACTGCCTCCCTGCTTGGGCAGACACTGTGAGACCCCCTGACCTGCTGTATCCTGGCTACATCAGGAGTCAAAGTCTGCCCATATCCCAGGCCCTGAGCAAGAGCACAGCTTTTTAACATGACTAGTTCCCATAGATATGCAAAGTATCTCTCAAAGACTGTCCTCTGCTTCCCCCATCCCCCAAGCCAAGGTTTGTGGGGAATATCCTAGGAGCCCTGTTACAATGGTACTATAGAATCTAATACTTCTGAATGGATTTTAGAATACTGTTTATCATATTAAATTACACCAACATTCCAAAGGTAAAAAATATTTAATTATAAATCAGAAAGCATGTTACCATTGCTAAAGCAACAACTATAAAACCACATACAGATTTTTTAAAAAATACAAACCCCATGCATACTAAGAGAGAGGGATATATTTGGTTTTATCTCAAGGAATAGAGAAAATGTATCAAATAAACAAGTTTGCGTTGTGTCTTTTTGTTTTTGTTTTTTTTTACTTTATTGTTGTTCAATTACAGTTGTTTGCATACTCTACCCTCCCCTCCCCCTCCAACCCCACCTCTCTTCCCTGCCTCCCTCCCCTCTCTTGGTTCTGTCCATGTGTCCTCTATAGTGGTTCCTGAAGACCCTTCTCCCCACAATCCCCTCCCCCCTCCCCTCTGGCTATTGTTAAATTGTTCTTAATTTCAATGTCTCTGGTTAAATTTTGCTTGCTTTTTGCTTTTGTTGATTATGTTCCAGTTAAAGGTGCGATCATAT
Organism: Micronycteris hirsuta; assembly: GCA_004026765.1. Lineage (NCBI taxonomy): Eukaryota > Metazoa > Chordata > Mammalia > Chiroptera > Phyllostomidae > Micronycteris > Micronycteris hirsuta. Next base: position 92,191 of record PVJI01003209.1, read on the forward strand.
GGTATTTGTCCCTCACCACCTGGCCTACTTCACTTAGCATAATGCTCTCCACTTTCATCCATGCAAAGGGTATAAGCCCCTTCTTCCTCTCTGCTGTGTTGTGTCTTTAGTTTATAGCATAGACTCTTCAAAAACATCTTAAGCATATTACCTTCCACTAATAATTTTAATTGTATAAAGCAACTATATCTGTACCAAGTATATCCTGGAAATGACTCAAAATTTTGATGCAGTGATAAAAATACATTGGGATTCTTTTTTTAAAGACTAATTCTCAAATTTTTCTGTGCATCAGAATTGCCCAGAGGGCACAGCAGGTAGCGGGGCTGCCCTGCAAATGTTTGAGGTGGAGCCTGAAAACTGGCCTTTCAAACAATTTTCCAGATGATCCTGCTGGTCTAAGGATAACACTAGGAAACCACTATCTTGTGGCGAAGAATGCTAATTACAGAAACAGAGAGTACCCAAGAAAAAGGGTCTTAATGTAACAAGCCACCTGGTCTTCACCAGAGAAACTACAGGGGTTTTATTTTCATGAGTCTATGGCCTACACGTGGTCTTGAACCATAACACAAACCTCATAGTCCATTCACTAAGGCTGAAAATATTCTGTTACTATTAAGAAGTGATTTTAACAGTGTAAAAAGAAGACTGCATAATGTAAGAACTATAAATTTAAAAATCATATAGAAATCATTGTGATTATTGTAAAAATAAAACCATTACAAAAAAGAGTTACCAGAAAAGATTTCTTATAAATTCATCTTTGAGTTGACTGGTGTTTGCAGTTAGCATTTACAAATAAAAATTGATAACCTCCTCTAATAGAGTACAAGCTACAGAGTAGGAAGAATATTTTACTTAACATACAACTCTGAGTCAAGTATATGGAAAGGGTTCAATATATGCTTGCTGAACAAATAGTCATAAAAGATACAATAAATACATAAATAGACTAGATTAATGAATAAAGGAATATAAAATTAACATGTCATTAAATATTTTTCCATAAGTGGATAATAAACAGGTTAGTACATAACATGAATCAAACTAGTTTGTAATTTAAATGAATAATCATTGAGAAAAAACAGATATAACAATGTAATCAGAATTATGTTTAATTTAACATCAAATTGAATGAACATATAGAGATATTAAGTATGGCTAGAGAAAAAACAACAGTCTACTGAAAACCAGCAACAAATAGGCTATTCAGAAAGCTATTCCCTGAAACATCATTTCATTATACCTCGGTCTCCATAGCACTGCCTTCTTATGAGAGGGAAGTGTCTTGCCTGATGAGTCTGACAAGTTTAAGAATCTATGGACTCCATCAGGTAGATGGAGAAAGAGAAAGCATAACAGAGAAGAAGATTGATACACATTATCAAGACTGTATTTCCCACTCGGTTTAAAAAAAGATGAGCTTGTGAATGCATTAGTCATTTTTCAGCGTTGCCTTAAAGTTTTAAGATACTTTGAATATAACTTAAAACTAAGTAAAATACTCATCATTCCAAAATATTATTAGCAGAAAAGAACCGGATCAGATTTAATTCTGATCTTAGATAACGTTGCTCCTCTATCTGTACACACAGTTGCGGACATAGCGCAGCAATGAGTAGGAAGTCGTGCTTAGAGCCCAACAGCACTTAGAAATGATTGATTCTCATGATTTCCATTATCTCCTTGAAAAAGCCCTTTTGCGGTGTCAGGAAAGGTTAAAGAAAACCTTAGCATCAGATGAGCAAATATCCATGTGCACATGTATCCAGCTGATGTATACTGTGGCTTACAAAATGTAAGAGGAGGTGCTAAGCCCTAAGGCTATTTACAAAAGCCCCAATTCAGAAGAGAGCCATCTAAATGCACAGAAAAGGATCTAGGGATACAAGAGATACAACATCTCCATTTCTAAGAATGTTTTGGAAACATGAAAAGAATAAATCATTAGTCCTATGGTAGATGTAAGTGAATACAACATCTTGTGCCCTACATGCTCTTCTAGAACCTGTTACTCCCCCATTTGCTGATGGCGTGGATGTGCCCTTCACTTGAATCTGGGACGGCCCTTGTGACTGCCTTGGCCAATGAAGTGCAGATTAAGTGATGCTATGTGACTTCCAAGGCTAGACTAAAAACTCCATGCACTTATACTTTGTTTTCTAAAGATGTTACAGAAGCTAACTACTATGTTGTGAGAAACCTAAGCAGCCAATGAAGGCACTCACATGGAAAAAAAACAAAGCTTCTGACCCACAGCCACAGCTAAGCTTCCCAAAAGTGCCAGGCATGTGAAGGGGTGACCCTGAAAGTAAATCAACCACCTCCCACCTGAACCACCCACATGGGGCAAGCCATTCCTGCCAAATCCTGCCCAAATGAAAGATTCATGAGCAACCCAAGCAATCATTCTTTTAAGTCATTCAGTGAGGTGGTTTCTGAGGCAGTGGTAGGTAACAGACACAAATCACCAATGTTCAGCACTACAGCCACGAAATAAAGTAACAACACAATAAAAATGTGAGCTGGTGTTTGTTTTAAAACAGGCAATATATAACTCAAATGACACAATGTTATCAATAAATTAAGGCATGTTATTTTCAAGATATTAGTTATAAAGTAGAATTTAAATAACCTATAGTTGAGTGGATAGTTGGGACAATAATAAGGGAAATATAATTAAGCAGAGCACATTGCTGGCAATACACTTAAGCAGAATATCTACAAATAACAAAAGCAGATAACCTGCTTCACCCAATAAGGCATATAGAAATATGTGTCTGATCTACAGAGCAAGGATAAGCAGTGAATGAATAAGATAATTCTATAATTATCTTACTGTAGACACAAACAACTGAGTACAGTTATAATTAATAACTCATTTATTTACTGCTTTTAAAACCATAATGTAGTTTGGTAAGGCTATCTTTACCAATGTTGTCTATTTAAAATTCAATTCACTCTGGCCTGGTAGCTCGGTTGGTGGAGCATCATCCCAATAAGCCAAGGTTGTGATTTCAATCCCCAGTCAGGACACAGACAGAAATCAACCAACGAACGCATAAATAAGTGGAACAACAAATCTGTGTTTTTCGCTCCCTCTCCATCCCTCTCTTCCTCTCCCCTTTCCCCCTCTCTCAATGCAGTAAGTAAATTCTTTAAAAATGAATTCAATAGTACCATTGATATAAATATCTCACTTATCCTCTTAGCTTTTCCTTGGAAATTTTAAGTAAATATAAATCTCTTTTAACCTTCAAAACTTCCCCTGGTGATTACAATTACAACAATGAAAATCATGATGCTTACCTCACAGTTTAAAAACTGATTAAAATATTTTTCAATCACTCTATTACATTCTCCTTAGAATACCACTTGCTCTCAATACTATAGTTGGAATCCTAAAATATTTTTCCAAAAGTAATCAATTACTGAAATATGCATTTACTGGGCATGCACTATGTCCTGGACACTGTTCTGAACACTGAGAATAACTAATCATTGCAGATACAGCAGTGAGCACAGCAAAGTCTATACTCTCACGGACAGTACATGCTGTAAGATCCAAAAGTTTATAAAGACTCTGAGGTAGACTGAATAACCCCATATTCACCATTTTCCCACAAACATGAAATTGAACATAACTTAATCATGGTACAATCTGAAACTTGACCATTACCAGAAGTATGTAATGTCTATTGAGTCTTGGATAAACTCTAATTGATTTTCTCTAAATAGTCCTAAGTATTTCAGGATTAACTTTCCAAGATTTATAACTACTAGGACTAGACAATTTAAAATATTGTGAATGGCAAGGGAAAAGTTTTTTGTTAAATGGATTTACTCTTTTTTTATCCATTATGTCCATTTTCAAAAATAAAATTAAGTGACTGTTTTTTACCGATACTTAAAACTTAAGTATTTGATGGGGCAAAGCAAAGGGTGACATGAAGAATCATACAAAATAAGCCAATTCCTCATGTAATAAAAAATTTCTCTTTCATTATATTTTTAAAGTCAGATTTTCTTCAGAACAATAGATCAGACTTTATTTTGTATTTTTTATTAAAATAACATATGATCTGCCTGGCTGGTGTAGCTCAGTGGATTGAGCGCGGGCTGGGAACCAGGAAGGTCCCAGTTCGATTCCCACTCGGGGCACATGCCTGGGTTGCAGGCCAGGTCCCCAGTGAGGACGATGTGAGAGGCAACCATACATTGCTCTTTCTCCCTCCCTTCTCCTCTCTCTGAAAATAAATAAATAAAATCTTTAAAAAAATAAATAAAATAAAATAACATATGATCTCACTTATCTGGAGAATCAAATGAACACAATAAACTAACAAACAAAATAGTAATGGAAGTTTAGATACATAAAACAGACGGACAGCTGATGGAAAGAAGGGGAAAACAGGATGAAAGATGGTGAAGGGATTAAGCAAAGAACATTTATGCACAACCACGGTGACGGACAATGATATGGGGATTGACTTGGGAAGGGGAACAGGTCAGGCTGGGTGGAGGTGGGGAAAGGGAGACAAAGCAGAAACAACTGTAACAGCATAAACAATAAAAATAAATTTTAAAACATAAAATAAAATATACAAAAATAAAAATATTAACAAAATTCAGGTTAACTGAAATATTTTAAAATTAGTATCTGTGGGTAATAGTATGTGAACTAATTATGTATGTGTAAACTTGTGTGGCAAAGTCAAATGCATTAAGTTTGTCTTTATATTAATAATAAAAAAGTTCTACATTGTCTAACTTTTAAACTGATAGCATTATTTTCCAGGAAAAATATGGCGTGTATATATATGGTGTGTGTGTGCGTACATTATATACATATAATCAATGCATTTCATTGTCAAAATAATAGTTCTTTGATGATTTTGAAACAGAACTAAGAATGTGAGGTCGAGTATATTGTTAAATTTTAAGGGTAAGAGAGAATTAAGCAAGTAGAAATTTAGAAGGAAGAAATAATTCCCTAATTGTTATACAAATCCATTTTTCAAAGCTGATGTGATCTCAGTTATTCTTAGTTCAAAGTTATGACCTGGACCATTAGTTAAATTCAGCTCTCAAATACGTTTTATTGGAGCCAAAATGTCTAGGTAGGAAAGGAGGAAGGAAGAAAGGAAGGGAAGGAGGGAGGAAGAGAGGGACCATCTTACAACATGAACTCTTCAGTTGCAAGGAGTCCCTGCCATTCCCTATATACTCTGGTCCTCCATGAGCACTTGAGTTAATGACCTTGATTTAGCATGCTCATCATTTTTCAGGTGAAAAAACTAAAGCCTGAAGAAACAATTTCATTAATTGCCTAAGGCATACACATACAATATGATTATTATTGTATAAGTGGGTATTTTACAAAATCTTAACAAAACATATGTATGTTTTAGTCACTATTTGACATTTGTAATATAATATCTAAGTTCTAGTCTACTCAACTGAAATGCTTGATAAACTACTTGCATAATTTCAGCTGGTTATTCTAATTTGTTAGACTTTTATTTTAATACATTCACATAAAATCATTTTTAAATTTATTACAGGTATCTCAAAATTCATTTACCTCTTCATATAACCATATTCTCTTTATTGTCATCATAAAGGAATAAAATACTAAAAATATAAGTAAGCAAAAAGAACTACAGGGAAGGAAGGAGAGAGGGGGAGGGAAGCAGAGGGGAGAGAGAGAGAGAAAAGAGAGAGGTAGAAATAGGTCCTTGGAAAAAAAGAGGGCTCTCTTTTATTTTTCCTTTTATTTTTTTTTAATAAAAAGGTTTAGAAATCCCTCAGCCTGGAGAATTTTCATCAAAAAAGCCAATTTCTCCATTTCTATGTCAAAAGAATACAGTAATCTCAAATCTGCATCGCAAGCAAAAAATCACTTATATTGAATCACATAAACAAGTAATGGGTAGAGGATTTTTCTCTTCACTTTTTAGATAGTCAAGAACAGACCATATAACATCAAAGAAATTATAAATCGGCTTCTCTTTAAATCAGGTATGTCTACTGGACAACAATGTTTTAAATAAAAAAAGAGACCTTAAAATAAAAAGATCCATGCAGATTATCTTTTATTACCCAGAGCACTTGAAATATTTGTAATGCAGCAAATGCAGCATGTCTGCTTTCATACTTAAATTTAGTTTATCTGAACCAGGATGTCAGACTGTCAGCAAAAGAGATCCTCAGACATTAATGTTCTTAGTACTGCATTATCACTTGAAACGACAGAACTAAAATCTTAAGAACTTGTATGTGACATGTCAGGTCTGCTTTGGAATGAGTTCCTACAATAGACAATAAAAAACCTGAATGATATTTCCTAAAAAAATAGGAGTATGGAGGAGAGACTATAAACAAAACAGTATCTGTTCTGCTATCTTCTACTATTTAGAAAACAAAACAAACAAAAATCTGTCGACATTTTTAATTGAATTAATTGGCTGTGACAGTTCACAAAACCATACAGGTTTCAAGTGTACAGGGCACTAGAGGCTTTCAGAGCAACACAATCTTTCATACGTATTTTGAACGACATATATGCATCTGCCTTGTATCTCATTCCCACACAAATGGAAACCATCCAGGAAACCACCTAATTCATATTTTCAACTTGCCCTGAACACATTTTTGAAAATTAGTTTCTTCCACCTATTTTAATAATTGCAAGCTTCCTTTGTGTGAAAAATGACTTGCTCTGTGGCCATCATCTCTTTCCATCAAGAAGCCATTTTCTAGTAGGTTAGCTACATACACACCAGACAATTTTTGTACCTAAAAAAAAAAAAAAAAAAAAAAAGAGCTTTGGTGGTGACGTTTCACCCATGCATTTTTCTTATTATTTCAAGGTCTCTGTTTATTTAAATAATAGCTAGTATGCTATAGCCAATAAAGTCTTGAACTAGGAATTAGAAGACCTGAATTAAATTCCCTTACATCTCTCATCAGTTCTGTGATATTATAAAAATCATGTAATTTTTTAGATCTCAGCTTCCTCATCTATGAAACTATGAAAAAAACTGCCTTTACATGAATGTGAGATTAAACCAAAGTAATATATGAAAACCTCTAGAAATTTCTAGAAATTTAAATTACTACATGTATCTATCTATTTGGTTTAATAGATTCTATTGTTTGCCCATTCATCAACCAATCTCTCTCATTTTTCTTGCTAACAAATTTGTTCAACTGGCAATGACCCTGGTTCTAGAGGGGTGTATAATATTTGGCTTAAGATGATCATAGGCATCTTAATCACCTATGCCTAGGATTGCACTGGGGAGGTGGTGATGATTCATTTGTAGCCAAAGAAATACAGGAGAATGTGTGCAGGCACTTATGTCTAGAAAAGATTTTCCTCTATCTGTGAGGAAGGCACCTCTACATCTGCATTCCCTTCATTTCTGCTTTGGACACCAGCAAGTGAAGATGTGACGTCCAGTACCTTGTGGCTAAAATGAGAAGTCTGAGAACAAGAGCAAACGTGCTGAGTATAGTAGAGCAGAAAGACAGAAAGAAGTGTGTCCAGAGGATACAGATAAGACAGGCACTTTATTATTAATGTATGTGATTAGGAAGTAATAGCCTGGATGCCTTCCTAAAGGAAACATAATTTCCTCTCCAGCATCAGCCCAAAAGCATAGTGTTGGCCCACGTATCTCCTGAAACATTTACTAAAATAGGTCATAACTGTTTTCTTTTTAAATACTGAATATATAATTATAAAATAAAATAATTCCATTTTTAAGCTTCAAAAATGTTAGGAGAAATCTGAAAGCTATCTTGTTAGGAGGTAAGCCTTCCTGAGAAATATAAAATAACCCGAAGCCATGAAAAATACTGTGAAACAAAGGACATCATTGAAAAGCTGAAAGGACATTCTCAAAGGACATCCATTGAAACTGGAATGTAGACAAAAGAACTTACATGTTACTTATGCAACAGAGAATTATCACTCAAGATATATATTTCTTTAAAAATTAATGTAATGAAGACAAGTTACTTAATACAAAATAAGCAATCCATAGGGAAAACAATGCAAATGCCCAATAAACATGAAAACAATACCATAATTCATAAATATTAAAGAGAAATAGGAAATAAAATATTAGACTTTTTGAAAACTAATGAAGCTAAATTAATTGATATGACATAGTATTGACATGATGCAGGGAAACTATCTCACGCATTTTTTGGTGGCAGTATAAAATGGTACAGAAGTATAATTTGGCTATGTCAGCCAAAATCTGAAATGGTAATCCTCTTTTTTAAATTATTTTATTGTTGTTCAATTACAGTTGTCTGCATTTACCCTCCACCACTCCTCTCCCCACCCCAGCCATCCCCACAGCCCTCCCTTGCTTCCACCCCCCTTTGGTTTTGTCCATGTGTCCTCTATAGTTGTTCCTGAAAACTCTTCCACCTTTCCTCCATTATTCCTTCCTACCTCCTCTCTGGTTCCTATCAGATGGTTCTTAATTTCAATGTCTCTGGTTATATTTTGCTTGATTGTGTTTTGTTGATTAGGGTCCAGTTAAAGATGAGATCATATGGTACTTGTCCCTCACCGCCTGGCTTATTTCACTTAGCATAGTGCTCTTCAGTTCCATCCAAGCTGTTGTGAAGGGTAGGAGCTCCTTCTTTCTTTCTGCTGCATAGTATTCCATTGTGTAAATATACCATAGTTTTTTGATCCATTCATTTACTGATGGACACTTAGGCTGCTTCTAGCACTTGGTTATTGTAAATTGTGCTGCTATGAACATTGGGGTGCACAGGTTCTTTTGGTTTGGTTTTTCAGAGTTCTTAGGATATAATCCCAGCAGTGGAATTGCTGGGTCAAAAGGCAGTTCCATTTTTAGTTTTCTGAGGAAATTCCATACTGTTTTCCACAGCAGCTGCACCAGCCTGCATTGCCATCAACAGCATCCTAGGGTTCCCTTTTCTCTACAGCCTCTCCAGCACTTGTTGTTTGTTGATTTGTTTATGACAGCCATTCTTAATGGTATGAAGTGGTATCTTATTGATGTTTTTAATTTGCATCTCTCTGATGGCTAGTGATACCGAGCATCTTTTCATATGTCTCTGGGCCCTCTGTATGTCCTCCTTGGAGAAGTGTCTGTTCAGATCTTTGCCCATTTTTTAATTGGGTTGTTTGTCTTTCTACAGTGGAGTCATGTGAGTTCTTTATATATTTTGGAGCTCAAACCTTTGTCTGAGGTATCATAGACAAGTATGTTTTCCCATATGGTTTGTTCTCATTTCATTTTAATGCTGTTTTCTTTAGCCATGCAGAAGCTTTTTAATTTGATGAGGTCCCATTTGTTTATTCTTTCATGTCCCTTGCTCTAAGAGACATATTGGTGAAAATATTGCTGCATGGAATGTCTGAGATTTTCCTGCCTATGTTTCCCTCTAAGACTTTTATGGTATCATGACTTAAATTTAAGTATTTTATCCACCTTGAATTTATAAAATGGTAATACTCTTTGTATCTATTGTTTTTGTCTTTTTTCTTTGAAGAGCTTCTCCCATCCTATGTATTAAGATGGAGATTGTCAATCGCACCATTGGGCATGCAGTACTGTGGATTCCTCATCCCCATTTTTGCTTTATGTCAAAATTTAGGCACATAAAATAAGATGGATGAATTCCCATTGAAAAAAATTTCACATGGTTCCTGAAAGAGAGAATTCTTACTTTATGTTGATGTATGTAAGGACAGCATAAACCTAAATCAGCTGGTGGCCATCTTTTCTGACACATGGAGAGAGTTTTTCTGAGAATAAACTTCACACAGAGGAGAGCAGATCAGACATTTGGAGACATTTAAAAACTTGGAATGTGGATCTTTTGATATGTTAAGCCAGTATACCTCAGAAACCTTCCTTATATTACAATGGCTTTTTTCCCTCTGTTGGCTTGAGCATCTCAGCTAATTTTATTTGTATTTCTGTCAGCTGCTTCTAAAAAAAATTTGATATATTCAAATATTCTCACATTTGCAAAATAAATTATATATTTTATATAAAATTATATTTATTATCATTACATATTAAATTTTATACATATATACTTTTAATAGCAAAAGTCTGGAAACAACCTAAATGCCCACCTAAAGGAAGAGACTGGTTTAATAAATGATGTCTCATTTATATAATATTAAAAAGGCATTAAAAATAATGAGGTAGCCCCATAAGTCTTACAAGGAAAATTCCCCATATATATATTGATTAATAAAAAGCAGAGTTGTAATACAATATATGTCATATGATAATATCTAGATTTCTCTAAGTGACATGTCCCTATATTATATAATTGATAGAACAGCAGTAGAGAGATGCAAGATGAACAGTTCTTACCTCTGAGTTAGGAAGTATAAAATTAGACAACTTTTTACAGGTACTTCTCATTTTCTTCTGCTTCACAGATAATGTGTTGTTTTTTTTTTACAAACTGAAAATTTGTGGCAACCCTGTGTCAAGCAAGTTTATCAGTGCCATGTTTCCAACAGCATGTGCTTACTTCATGTCTGCATCAAATGTTCATTTTTCTTGCAATATTTAAAACCTTTTCATTATTGTTATATTATTTATGGTGATCTGTGATCAGTTAGTATTATAACTGTTTAGGGAACCATGAATTGTGTCCACATAAGGGGGTGAACTTAAGAAATGTGCATGTTCTAACTGCTTAACCGACTGATGATTCCTTCATTTCTCTTTCTCCTCAGGCCTCCTTATTCCTTGAGACACAACAATACTGGAATTAGACCAATTAATAATTCTAAAATGAATTTTAAGTGTTCAAGTGAAAGGAAGAGTCTCACGTCCCTGACTTAAAATCAAAAGATAGACATTATTAAGCATAATAAGTAAGGCATGTCAAAAGCTGAGATAAGCCAAATGCTAGGTCTCTTGCACCAAACAACCAAATTGTGAATACAAAGAAAATGTTCTTGAAGAAAATTAAAACTGTTACTCCAGTGAACATACAAATAAAAAGAAAGTGAAATAGACTTATTGCTGATATGGAAAACTTTTTTTTGTTTTTTAAAGATTTTTATTTATTAATTTTTAGAGAAGGCAGGAGGGAGGGAGAAAGTGAAGGAGAGAAGCAGCAATGTGTGGTTGCCTCTCATGAGTCCCCAACCGGGGACCTGGCCCACAACCCAGGCCTGTGCCCTAACGGGGAATGGAACCAGTTACCCTCTGGTTTGCAGGCCAGCATTCAATCCACTGAACCACAACAACCAGGGCTGGAAAAAGTTTTAATGATCTGAATGGAAGACTAAATCAGCTACAAGTAAGCTAGAGCAAAACCCTCTCTTCAATTCTATGAACCCTGAGAAAGGTAAGAAAGCTGCAGAAGAAAAGTTTGAAGCTAACAGGTTGGTTCATGAGGTTTAAAGAAAGAAACAATCTCCATAACACAGAAGTGCAAGGTGAAGCAGCACATGCTAATGTAGAAACTGTAGCAAGTTGTCCAGAAGATGAAGATAAGATAATGAAGATGGCTATGCAGTAGGCAGTTAGCCAGGCAGTAGCAGAGCAAGAATAGTGGGCCAGGTATAAAAGGTCACCAGAGCAGAAAGTCCCAGGCACCTAGCAACAGACAATTGTAGAGTGGGACCTCATACCCAAAGTAACCTTTCCTCCTCAGCATATCACTGTCATGTGGTTCAGAGCCCCTGACCTTTCAGATCACTGCTCATTTAGTTGGGACTCTCCCCTGCCTTTCCTCCTCCAGCATGTTGCTAGTTATGTGGTAGACCCCCTTAAAGAAGGAATAAGGGGGCCAAAGAGTAGCCTTATAAGACTCCCATTCAAAACCCTTGCATAATCACACTCTTAAACATTAAGCCCTCAGGACAATGAGGTCCCAATACATATCAAGTCAGTTGACCATGGACACAGAGTTTTGGTCAAACTGAGATAGTATCTAGGCATTGGTTGCCTTTCAGGTCCAGGCCCAGAAAAGCAGCAAGGCCAGGAGAGGCAATGCCATGGCAGACAACAGGACCAAATTCAATGAGTAATGATCCCCTGCCCTAGTGCTGACCAATCAGGGGAGACTACAACCCTGAAAAGTCTTCCCTAAAATCCCCACCCTCAAAAGCCCTTAGTGTAATAGGAAATAAAAACTTTATACTACTCTGACTTACCATGAAATGGAATTAGAATAAGATGTACTAACAAACTGATAAGAACTCATACTGACAATTTCTTTGTAAGCATACTGCAAGCACCAGCAGTTCCAGTTCCTGCTTGTGCAAGACACAGCCTTGTCTATGACTTCAGGTGATGCAGGTCACCCAACTGCAGGAATTTGGCCAGCACTGACAAGTTCCAGGATGCTGATATTAAAGATTCATGTTAGACCACCTAGGACACTGCCAGCATGTTCAAGCCTCTCCCTCTGATCTCTTTGGTCTCCTTGTCCCCCTTTCTCCTTATAAAAACCACTGCCTACACTGAAAATGTTAAGATGAGCTTTAAGATGAGAGGCCTCCATCTTCCAGGTTGCTGGCAACTGAATAAAACCACTTCCCTTTACATCAGCACCTGCCTCTTGAATACTGGCTTTCAAAGCAGCAGGCAGTGGGAACTGTGTTGAGTTACATAAGGATGGTGGGCCCAGTGCAGCTCTTTCTCTCTCTCACTTCCTCACCTTTCCCCACCTTTTCCCAGAGTGCTCTCTCTAAAGCAGGCCCTCACTTTTTCCTCTCTCCATCCTCCAGGCATGTTACCTCTGCTTTCCTTCTCCTATATTCCAATAGCCCTTCTTTTGCCTCTACAACTTGTTTCTTGAGCCCACATAGCCCAGTTGGCTCACTTCTTTCATTGCTCACATTTCTACCTCTGTGTCTTTCTAGGTAAGATTTGCTTATATTTGAGTCTTGACTCTGAATTCTTTCTTAGCCAGAACTCAGGTACTGAAAATGCCGAAATGAGGTCCAATAGCCATTAAACAATCTTGTGTGATCTCACCACTAACAGCTACATCAAACACCAGATTATCATTGTAGACCATGCAGCATTGTATTAGAAAAAGATGCCATCCAGAACTTGTAGGAGCTAGAGAGAAGTAAATGTGTGGCTTCAGAGCTTCAAAGGATAGGCTGACTCTCTTGCTAGTATCTAACTAACACAGCTGGTGACTATAAGTTGAAACCAATACTTATTTTCCATTTCAGAAAGCTGAGGGTTCTTAAGAAGTATGTTAAATCAATTTTGCCTGTGCTTTATACGTGGAACAACTAAGCCTGGATGACAGCACATCTGTTTTCAATATAGCTGACTAAGTATTCCAAAACCCACTATTGAGACTGACTGCTCAGAAAAAAAAGAATATTCATTTCAAAATATTACTGCTCATTGACAATGCACCTGATCACCCAAGACCTCTGATGGAGATGTACAATGAAATTAATCTTTTCTTGCCTGCTAATACAACACCCATTCTACAGCCCATGGATTGGACAGTAATTTTGGCTTTCAAGTCTTATTAATTTAAAAATATACATTTCATAAAGCTATTGCTGCCATAGATAATGATTCCTCTGATGGGTCTGAACAGAATAAATTGAAAACCTTCTAGATATGATTCACCATTACAGATTCCATTAAAAACATTTGTGATTCATGGGGAAAGGTCAAAATATCAACATTAACAGGAATTTGGGAAAAGTTGACTGGATGTCTTTGTGTGATGGAAACAAGAGAACTAAACATAGAAGTGAAGCCTGAAGATGTGACTGAACTGCTGCAGTATCGTGATAAAATTTTAACAGATGAGGAGTTACTTCTTACAGAGGAACAAAAGAAAGTGTTTTTTTTTTTTTTTGAGATGGAATTGACTCCTGAAGAAGATCTATAAATATTGCTATATTGCTATAAACATTGTTGAAATGACAAAGAAGAATTTAGAATATGAGATAAACTTAATTGGTAAAGTAGCAACAGGGTTTGAGAGGACAGGCTCTGATTTTAAAAGAAGTTCTCCAGTGGGTAAAATGCCCTCAAACAGCATCACATGCGACAGAGCAATTGTTCATGAAAGGAAGAGTCAATCAATCTGGCAAGCGTCACCGTTTTCTCATTTAAAGAAACTGTCACAGCCACCCCCACCATCACTGAACACTGACCATTCTGATCAGTCAGCACTGTCAACATCTAGGAAGGACCCTACACAGGCAAAACCATTGCATTTTGCTGAAGGTGCAGATGATGGTTAGCATTTTTCATCAATAAAGTATTTTTAATTTGGTACATACACTGTATACACTTAATAGACTACAGTATAGTGTAAGCATAATGTTTATATGCACTGGAAAACCAAAAAAATTTTGAGACTTGCTTTATAGACATATTTGCTTTATTGTGGTGAACTGGAATGAACCTGCAATATATCTGAAGTATGCCTGTATTCTAAATACTTTGAAAATTCCCTATTACATATTAGTACATAATTTAGGTTATAAAAATACAAAAACATAAGCAAGTTTATCTTCCATTCCAAGATAACAGGTTGTTATAATGAGAAAAACTATTTGTTTCTTTAAAATTAATAGAGCAGTGCATCCTTTACCAAAAGGTATGTAAGGAATCTCTACCTATGGATTATGGCTATACTCTTATAATGCAAAATACTTTCAAAGAGTAAGTTGTATTTTGACAAATATAAAGTGGTGACATCAGTATGTTTGATAGTATCTTTCTTATGAAAGCTATAATGAGATATGACAGAAAATTTTATTATAATTTAGCAATCACAGATAATCTCAATCTTTCTACTTTTTTAATATAAATCTATCTAATTAGTGATATCCTGTTAATTTTTAATTGTTCACAGAAATGACTCTCCTCAGTTTACTTAAAATCAGAACTCAGAGTTGGTCCCAATGAATTTAAAACTCACTTAATTTAATGTATATTTTGAATAGGATTATTCCATTGGAGAAATTCTTTAAAAACAGAATTCTGTATTAATAAAGCATTGTCTTAACACAAAAAAAATACATTGTCAAATGATTAAGTTTTGATTTCATAGAATATATTTTGATCCCTTATCACAAAACATTTAACAATCACTAAAATTAAATATACATAAAATTGAAGAAGAAAGATAACAATGAAAAGCCATAGAAGAAAATCAATCCCTTAAAGCCATTGACCCTAAATAAATTTAATAACATAATCTATACTTGATATCAGTGTGTTTCAACTATTATTCCTTAAAATTAAATTCTTTCTCACAAATATTTATTGAAAGGAAGAAAATAACAACAAAAGACATACATACAGCAGAACATCTGGACACATGAATGATCATGACTTATTTACAAGAACATTAAACCTCACCTCCTTTTTCTGCTGACAAGAGTGGTCTCTCTCCCTAAACCCTCACTCACGTGCATATACACACCACACAATGTCAAACAAACTCTCAGTTCCTGGGTTGATTTAGTGCACAGTTTCAGTGCAATGTTATATGTTAAGCATGTCTGAAAGCTGAAATAGGGAAATCAAAATTATGGGCCTGAAAATGTTTCCCCATATTTATTTTTCAACATTTTACTATATTACCATTTCATTTTTCAGAGAGATAAATAAGGTTAAGAAGAGTTCTACATTGGTCTTATTTTTACTGAACAGATAGGACCATCAGTGTTGTGGTATGGGACAGGGATTAGCCACTACTTGACTACTACTCCAAGATACAGTTTAGTTGACTATTCTGGAAATCAGTAATAAAAAAGTATCACCTGTAATGCAGCCGTGATTAAGTTAGGGTTTCTCCATCCCTGTATGGTTCATTTTATCTTTTTCAACTATCAATATACATGCTTCCTTTTATACACATGGTAAATCAAAAACTTGAGTTACTATCAAGTAAAAACTATGACAAAGGATTTCCCAACTACATCATATTCCTAAATCAAGTCACTACTACACAGGAGCAAGCTCATTCTACTTAGTTGCTCTGGTCTTTTGTGAGATTATGGTTTCCTGATGAGGTAAGAGAAGGAACACCAAAGACAATTAAGGAAAAAAGTTCCAGCCTTCACACTTTGCATTTCACCATGTGTCTTCCAATCAAACTTCAATATCTGCCATTTGAAAATCACATATGAGATTAGTACTACTAAGCCATAATCTCCATTTGAATTTCATCTTTTTGAAGAGATATTAAGTGTCATGAAGAAAGAATGAAGTTTAGTTTAAAAAGCCTCAAAAAAACCACCAGCCAGAAAAACACCAGCCAGGATACCAAAAAGTATCTACACATACATTTAAAACAATTATCAAAAATCATTATAAATGTGTAGTTCATGAGAATGTCTATCTAGAGGAAGAAAGAAATTAATACTCAGAAAATTAGAATAAATTGTTCCCTATTTTACCACATTAATATAACAATTAAGGCTATTTATAGTGTTTTTCTCCTTTACAAAATCATTTTTCCTTTTATATATATTATACTATACTAAGGAGTCAGAATTGAAAACAAATATATGAAAGATTTATCATGTAGTACATGAAAAACCATCAATCAGACAGGATATAGCATCAATTTTACTGAGGTAAAATTGTTCATAGGATATAGTCAATTTAGGAAAACAATTTAGGGAAAAGTGTAACAATTTAAGGAAGCTTCAGATTAAGCTTTGTCTAAAATTTAAAAATGTTAATATACAAAAACAGTTGCTTTCATTTTTGTCTTGCGTAGGCATTTAACAGTAAATAAGGTGATCTCTTTCACAGCATATTCTTGACGTTTCACATTGTTTCAAATAAAATCGTGCCCCCCCGTGTTTCATCTTCTCCCTGGGACTCATCCTCCATCCTTTCTAAGGCACTGGTAATAAATAAGAAGCACGGTTTTAACAGCTGTCATCCTTCATGTACACCACATTGTGAAAAAGTAAAATAAAAGTTTTGTGAACGAAAGAATACAGTAAAATATGCTTTGTTCCAAAACCTTCATGTTATATCTTTATTAAAATATATAACTCCAAGGACAGCACTTCAGACTACAGTACTTCCTGTGTTTAGACTGATACCAGAAAACGGTTTAACTGAAATTTCAAAGACAGTCTTTCAGCTAAGCTTTTGAAATTGTATAATCTTAAACGGAATTACACTGAGAATCCCTTTCATGCCTCATAGAAACCAAACCTATCAATTATTTATCAAGAATACAATTTAGAAGTCTTTGAAGTCTTCTATATGCTGACCACAACCACATGGAATCAAACCATATATGAAAAGGAAGCTCAGGAGGCACCAAGTGGAGACCTAGAGAGACTAGGTCACAAACCTACAGCAGGGTGCAGTTTAGATGCCTATCAGGTCTGTGTGCATGCGAAGAAGCTCCCACACTAGCAGGTGGCGCATGAGGCTGGCCAAAAGGCAAATAAAGCTTTGCTGGATAACTTTAAAAAAATGTATTCAAAAAATATAAAAGAGTTGAATGTGGTAGTTATGGAATGGGCCCGTCCAGGGTTGAATTCCTGCTTTGTCATTTATTAGTTCTGTGAATTTGGACAAGATCTTTTAGCTCTCTGTGGCTTTAATTAAAATAATGACAACAACTATCACAGTATTCATTGTTCTCTGAAATCGATGCCCTACTGTTTTTACATGGGCCTTTACTGACATGAAAATATGACTATATGGAGTTTTGATTCTGTTCTATGAAGAGACAACCGTTTCCCTACTTCTAGGACATTCAGTATTTCATTGAATATCTTGAGCATCTGAGTTAAAATTCATCTCATAGGCATGATGACATCTCTCTTGGGGTGTTCAGAGCCTTCACATCAACTCGACATCATGAATCCTGAGGAAACATTTTTAAGTATATCTGAGAATTTAAAGAGAAAAAAGCTCAAATAATTTTTTTAATCTTTAAATTCTCTATCATAGAATTCTACTTTCCCTTCTCTCTACACTCCTTTTTCCAGGCATATTACACATAGCATTATCACATTTTTTTAAAGATTTTATTTATTTATTTTTACAGAGAGGGGAAGGGAGAGAGAAAGAAAGGGAGAGAAACAGCAATGTATGGTTGTCTCTCACATGGCCCTCACTGGTGACCTGGCCTGCAACCCAGGCATGTGCCCTGACTGGGAATCAAACCAGGACCCTTTGGTTCCCAGCCCGCGCTCAGTCCACTGAGCTACACCAGCCAGGGCCATTATCACATTTTATTTTCACAATACTTCACAACAATTATGTTATATTCTCATTTTACACATGAGAAAAAGAAAGATCTCAGAAAACAGCCAACCTACTGAAGGTCACCTTGCATCAATACTGTCTTTTCTGTCACATTCTCTCACCCTGTTTTGCCCCCAGGTTACTACTAGGACTACAACGGTGGCCTCAAAGACACACGGGTCTTAGTGAAACTGGCATTGATGTGTCAACACCTGAAAGACAACTAGTGAGGTAAGGCGGCAAGATAATCCAACATATTCCAAGGACAGGTGTTTCCCTCCCCCTGTCTGTGCCTTGGCCACACTGTTCTTACACCTCCCCCCTCCACACACACCCAGTAACAGTTGTATGATTAGAACTAACTCCCCCTTCAACATCCAAAATGAACAAAAGGGTGTATTATGCAAACTCCATAATCTTGTTTATCTGTCCTTACGCTTACATGCATGGGAAAGAGCTAAACTACTTACATTCCATGCAGGAAACCCAGCACCTAGGAAAGAAATAAAAGTATAAATGTGTTTCTGAGAATTGCAGCCCCCGGGAATGCTACTAGGAAGTGCAGAAGATGAGACGACTATCAACTTAAAGGGACAGATGTTACATAACAACATAACTGGAATTTCTACAAACTTCAATACAACTTTTAACTTATATTATGAAATATATTTTCTTTTGCTTTCTGACAGACTGACAAGAACCAGCAGCAGTAAGAAAAGGGGAGTTATCAAATAATTCCATTCCCTGAAGGGAAAAATTAGAATTTGACTGACAAACAGGACTTGGAATCAAGAAAAATCTTTAACTGAGCAACACAGAAGACAGCTTTAACCCTAGCTATCAGCGGGTGAAGCCCCCCCACCCCCCGACTCAGCACAGCTACACGAATGGCCAACGCTGATCAATCATGACCACCAGAAATAGACAAGGTATTGGTCAGCCATTTCAGCTCTTTGGAACAAACACTAAAAGTGTTCTAATCTATTTCTTCCACTTGAAAAATGTTATACTATCAGTTTGGTTATAAACATAAAACAAATAAATAAATATTATAAAAGCAGCAATGACTAATTTTGTGTCTCCAGGTTACAAAGCAATTTTCCGATAAAATAAACTATATATTTACAAAATCAGACCAACTTTACACTGAAAATTAGGGCTTGCACCATTTCATGTAAGAGAAAACTGGAGTATTTTAGGTATTCTTAATCTCTTGGAATTTTTAGGTGAAGAGGTCAGGTATACCTCCTAAGGGCCCTACAAAGAAAGGTGATGAATATAGTGTCAGTATAATCGTGTAGAAAGGTGTCCCCAAATACCAAATGCCAATGAAATAGTACTTGACTAAGTTAAAATTACAAACGCAAATATTATCCCCTTCTCTCCTTCTTACCAACCTCCATACCTTCACCCTTAAGTCCTTTTAAATATAATTTCCAAGTATTGAATATCTACCATTACCTCTCACCATCTCTCACACTTTTGGTAGTTCTATTATTTCCATTCTTTCCTCTGATCCTTTTTTTCCTATTCTATACCCTTTCCTTCTCCATTATTATGCCCTTGAATTTATCTATACATTCATACATTTATCCATCTATTTATTCACTCAATCAATCATCATGTATGTACCAAGCACCAACTGCATGGCATCCTTATACTAAGCGTGGGATGAGGGATGAAGAACTAAGACAAAAGTGATCACTATAGTCATTATCTCACGTTCTAGCAAGAAATAGAGTAAGTAATGACACACAATGTATTTTTAACTTCTACTGAATTACAAGCTACAAAAGATACTTATTGGAAGCCATGAGTAGAAAGAAGTAATCCCAGTCTGGTGGCAGTGAAGAAAACTTCCTCAGAGAAGTATCTTTTGAGCTGAGTTCAGAAGGATGTGTTAAGATCAACTAAGCAGACATCTAGAGATCTCCAGGAAAAGGAAAAGAAAGCAGCAAAGTCCACAAGAACAAAGAATCAGCACATTTAAGAAATCAAAGGCAGGCTTCTGTGACTAGACGCAGAGTACTGAAGGTTGAGTTAGTTGAGGCTGCTGACAGAGCGAAGGACCAAACCACTTATTACTAAAGATGGTGGTCTTTATCTCCTGGGAAACTAACAAGATAAAACACTCCTTTTTTACTCTAAACTTAAAATTCTGCCAGAAGTAATGCTTTCTTGATTACTTATGTGATGTTTTGCATACCTTATGATGCGGATCCTGGCATGCAGGATCTGTGTGTTGTGGCCACAAGACAAATACACACTGACTACAGAAATCCTGTGGAGAAAAGGGATAACGCAGGTGCTCCCTAGGTGAGAGAGAGGGCCCTGACAACTGCCTGGACAGGCTTTTACTGCTTTTTTGGGTACGTTACATCAAGGATGGTCCTTATTTACTATGCACAGGTTCGCTGTAGGTGATTACCTTTTACAGATAACAAAGGGAAGAATGTTACTAATTACTTCAAAGAAAAGGATGTTACAGATCCAAGGGAAAAGTGGTTGAACTGGTTTCACTCCATACTTGGGAGGTTTAGCACAGACTTTAGGAAGTAATTTTGGAGATACACAGTAAACATTTGTTGCCTCAATCCAGGGTGAGGGAGTTTTAGCAAAATCAAGTCCCATAGCAGCCTCGGTACAATGCAGGCCTGATTTCTCGTGGGAAAACCTATCCATGGGTGTGGGTCCTGTGTGCTGAACCTCAAGCCCCACTGGCCTTTCCGAGTGGGGGCTGGACTACATTCCCACGCCACAGGAAACAGTTCCTTATACCTTATTTACTCCTTACTCCATGATTTTATTGTCTAATGCTGTTTAACAAAACACAGTGAACTTCTAGACAAGTGTCATTTTTTAGATCCCAGGTACGCTTGTTTCCAAAGAGAACATTCTCAGTTCCTGATCACGGACAGTGTTTACTTCTGAGTGCTAATATACACTGTGGGCTACTTCTGTAATATATGCGCTAAAATCTATGCATGAATGAATGCACACTTTTGCAGTATAGTTGCACAATAAATTACAACAGACAAAATTTTAAAGCACAGAACAAAGTGGACACTAGGCAAAGTCCACATTATAGTTTCAAGTCATACTTGCGATATATTCACTTTACATTCTACAATGGTTTTGTTTCAAAATCAAATTTTAAAATTCAATCAGACAACAGTTAAAAAAGAGCTACTCGGTTAAATAGCCTTATTGAAAAACATATTTATTTCATAAACTTGAATGAATATATAATGCAAAAAAATCAATAGGTAGGTTGGTAGGAGGAAGGCAACAGTGCAGGAGGATCCCGTATAGGGGCTGGGGAGAGAAAGCACCTCATAACAGAAATTTAATTCCTTTACCTCAGCACGGGAAACACACATGTACATGTGTACACACACACACACATTCTCTCTTTCTTCCACACAGACAAACATAGAAATGGAGAGTAAACAAGAATATCTGGTATATTTTTTTTAAATTCTGCTTCTTGCCCCTTTCAAAAGAACTATTTGAACCTACAGAACTAGATGAATAAGAATGCAATTATGCATCTACTACATTACAGGGCCTTTACTAGGCGGAAGTTTTCCATATTACATATGAGAGGTTACACATATTTTCTTTTCTTTTTTAAGATTTTATTTATTTATTTTCAGAGAGAGGAGAAGGGAGAGAGAAAGAGCAATGTATGGTTGCCTCTCATGGCCCGTAACCCAGGCATGTGCCCCGACTGGGGATCGAATCGGGACCCTCTGGTTCCCAGCTCGCGCTCAATCCACTGAGCTACACCAGCCGGGCATATATTTTCAGGTTTGGAAGAATGTACATCTCTCCAAGTTGTATACCTTACACACATTATCCTAGATTCAGAGGTTAACATGGGTTTGACAATCCAGTAATTCCAAAATCCAGACTACTGTAGCAGGCAAGAGACCATATAAATCCTATGTTTCTTCTTTACTCTCTCAATTTTCCTATGTCACTGTCAACATAAGAAGTATTCAAACCTGTAGAGAATTTTTGTGAGTTTATCTGAACCAAACTGACGACAATTGTCCAGAAGCAAAATCTCAACAGATTGAGAAATGCTCCAGAGAATGGCAGTTTAGCACCTTATTTTATACATTAGGATCATAGGAGGAGACATAAGGGGGTTACAGGAAGTCCACTGGTGATAGATTAGGGAGGTGGGAGAAAGTAAAGTTGGGGAGAACCTCTGGGATTGGACACTTTTACACAGGTGGGTACAGGAGAGTTAATAGTCAACAATGAACATGTAACAATAGCAACAAGGGGGTCTGTTGCTACTGGTCTGCTTTAAGGGGTCCAGAAAAAGGAAACTTGACATTGCAAAGGCATGTTATCATAGCTGCAAAAAGACAACAGACAGGCTCAGGTAAGGTAAAGACTGACCCTAGGACAAAAAATACCAGCCTAGGACATGACTGCCCGCCATGCGCTGTTTTTAGTTAGTAAGTTTTAATTTCAGGCCATCCTTTGTGGTTACGTGAGGTCTCTCAGTTTGGGAGGCTGCCACACGGGCCTCCCCTGAGCTTGTGAGGTTTTGCATGTGGCCCCTTTACTTCCACATCATCAAAAATCGTAGGTAATTTTTCTGCTTCTCCAGACCGTGTTCCTTATATGTAGATGCATGTTTTTTCAAGGCTTCTACCACATTTCTCCACCCATACCTTCCTCCCATGAAGAAATCATTCCTTAAGCAGAAAGGAGTTTAGGATACCCTGAGGAGTTCTGGAAACATCTGGTCCACTTCTATCATTTCTATCTACTATTTCTATTTTAACAGTGAAAGGGAAAATAGGCAAAAAGAGTAGAGCCATTGGTGCAAATGTTTAATGATGTTATCAAGATAATATTTAATGCTAGAGAACAGCAACCAAGGAAGAAATAAAGGGGGGGGGGCACCAACAAACAACAAAAACAGAATAGAAATGTTTCTCAGA
Organism: Micronycteris hirsuta; assembly: GCA_004026765.1. Lineage (NCBI taxonomy): Eukaryota > Metazoa > Chordata > Mammalia > Chiroptera > Phyllostomidae > Micronycteris > Micronycteris hirsuta. The sequence goes on from PVJI01003209.1 coordinate 115,409, forward strand.
AAGTGAATTTTGTGAAATTGGCTGGTTCATATTCCATTTTATTATTTTTTACTTTCTTGACATAGTGGCACAGTGGTTTGGGGTAGAATTTACTCCCCTAAAAGCACTTTCAACATCTACTGAGAGAGTACTTTGCATTTACTGTGTGTGTGTGTGTGTGTGTGTGTGTGTGTGTGTGTGTGTGTGTGTGTGTATGAAAAGTGCCCTGGCCGGATTATTCAGTTGACTGGAATGTTGTCCCATACACCACACCAAAAGATTGCCAGGGCAGGGCACATACCTAGGTTGCAGGTTCAATCCCTGGTGGGAGCACGTATGGAAGGCAACTGATTGATGTTTCTCTCTCATATCGATGTTTCTCTCTCTCTCTCTCTCTGCCCCCTTCCTCTCTCTCTGTCTCTCCCTACCCCCTTCTCTGTAAACTCAATAAACATACTCAGATCAGGATTTTTTTGAAATTAGGAAGAGTATAACAGCATGATATAATAGTAAGAATGAGTTTTGAAATTATAAAGGCTGGATTCAAATATCTGGTCTGCCATTAATGGTATGACTTTGAACAATTTACAAAATCTTCAAGAGGCATAGTTCTCTTATCTATGAAATGGGAACAAAAATGCTGACCTCATGGAGCTACTATGAAAGTCAGTAATAGTTCCTTTGCAGTACAGAGTAGACACTCCATACAAGATGGCTTTTATTATTATAAGTATTATCTTCTATTACAATGATTAAATTGACTCCATCACATATGTATTATCTAGAGATCAAAACTTTTTATGTACCTAACTTTGAATTTAAGACATTCTCAGCAGTTTCTCACCAAATAACTTATTGCTTGGAATGTCATATAAAATCTATAAATCTCAGACACTACAACGTTCTTAGACTCTATGAGACCATGAGGACCAGGAGACAAATTGAAAGGGTTCGTTGAGTTTAGTGTAAATTCAAAAACAATCCTGGAAAAGTGGAATAGAAAAAAAAAGCCATCTGAAGTCTAAATAAACTGATATAACAGAAAATGACCAAACAAATCAGACTGACAGTCTTCTTACTAACGGGACCATGGGCTTTCAAAGTTGTCATGCCACCAAACCCAGGCAAAACCACCCCAGTGGTAGCCTACATGCTATTCCTCTTAGAAAAGAAAAAACAAAGCTTTATATTACCATAGACGTGAACAGAAAAACAGACAAATTAACAAAAAATGGCTTTATTAAATGCAGGCTGAACAAAAGATAAGAGATATTTTGAAGCACGGCACTCCATGCAGTTTCGGGTGTGTCCGTGGACGCTGTGGTTTCTGAGTGATGACCCCTAGAACTGCATAGTATGGTCATAGAAAGTGGTCCTAAATGTACCCAGACTCCAGGACTTTCAGTGAACAATAAAGAAGGAAAAAGAAGATGAATTTGGAGGCAAGGGTTATAATTTGCCTTGTAAAAAGGTCTCTTTTACAAAACACCTCTTTACCAGTAGCCTTTGAATGGAGTACTCTGACTGCATTTAGAAACAGCAAAGGCAGCCTAACTTTTCAGGAACACATCTCATTTTGTCAGAGATTGGCATGAACAACCAGTCAAAAGAAAAGGTCCCGTGGATAGGAAGCTGTCTGGAAGTAAACAGGATGTAGGATCCAAGTCCCAGGTGCGGCAGGTCACTGTCGAGAAGCAGACTTCACACTGGGGGTCCATACAAAATTCACAGCAAATACAAACTCAGAACCCAGCTGGACTGCCCAACTGCAGAAAAGGAAAATTTAAAGTGGAAAGGGAGGCCAGGCTAGAAAAGGGAAGCACTACAGATATGAATACTGGCACCTTTCGGGATAACTGACAAAAATCTCAGCAGTTCTCCAGCTTTCTTAACAGGGAGAAATGCTGACCGATGACCTCTCTACGTAAGGGCAAAGCCAGCATGTGAATCAAACGTGGGTCAACAGATTAATCTTCTTTGGTTTAACATCCCACCTATTAGCCAAGCAAATACATAAATTATACATTTCATCTTTCTTTCCTTCTTTTCTTTATTTTTTCTCCTTTCTTTCTTTCTTCTTTCTTTCTTTTTCAGGTAATATAGTCTGTGAATTAAGTATCTACGGCTATGGGTAAGTACCTTCAGAAGCCAAATCTCTAACATTTCATATTGCCAGAAAATGATATATTTTATATTTTTAATTACTCACTTCAAAGACTTGGATTAAACAGGAAAGAATAATCCACCAAAACTAGCAGGGTCTCCAACTATACTGAAAGATAAAACTATAACTATTCACATTTCTATTAATAAAAAGTGACACCTACTTAGGTTAAGTAAACTAGTAAGTTCAAGCAAGAAATTTGAGCAAAACTTTCATGTGGGCAAAAGCATATACAAAATATAACTAGGAAATAACAAACAATAACCAAGAATGTGAAATATGTCCATATTAGCAGACAAAAATAAATGGAAATTATCATTTTCCATTATCATTTAGTCCCTTTATGCCCCCCACACTCCCCCACGATCACCACATTATTGTTCAAAAAATAAAATAAAATAAATACAATAAAAATAAATTAATTTTTAAAAAGTGACTGCAGAGGGACACCAACTCTATTAGCTATGTTTTATTTAGTAGGTCGGTTCTGGGTGCACTGTATTATTCTTTATGCTATCATATGTCCTGTTTCATAGGAAAATTGTAAGTCCTTTACTTTGAATATATGCTCTGGTAAATCTTTTCTTTAGTGGTCTGGAGCGGGAAGATAGGGTCCACATATTTTATAAATAAAAGGGGAGTATATCAAAAAATGTAAATTTTCAAATGATAAAATAGGAACCAGAATGCCAGGGGGTGACCAATTTTCTATCTTTAATGGAAACAAACTAAAAAAATAAAAAAATACTATCAAGAGAAGAATTGCCACAGCCCCAAAACAAAAAATCTTGTTTGAATAACTAAAGAAATTATTTACCCAAAGAAAAAATACACTTAATGAAAAAGTTATTCAGCAAGTCTTCAATGTAGAGTGGAAAAACTGTGTCCAAACATCCCTCTAGTCGTTCTTCCCACGAAGAACTGAAGCCATGGGTTGAGACAACCAAAAACCTCAGATAACGCAGCCTGATGCTGCCAGTATTATCTGCAGCATCACTGGAAGTTTCCATTTTCATTTTGTAGCTCCATAAGCAAGGGGAAAGTCCAGGGGCCAGAACAGAAGTAGAACAGAAGTACATCTGAGGTTGAGTTTGCAACTCACTGTCTGAAGGAGAATCGACATTACCAGACGACTTCCGAGACTTTTTCATCTTATTCACTCCTCCATGCTGATTACTTAGAACAGGGCCTTGCACAGTAGGCCCTAATAAACATTTGTTTCATTTGTATTGAATGAATATGTTATATATTCCTGGGTCCTTTCTGTTGTTATCTAAGGTCATTTCTTTAAGTTCTACTCTTTTGAAGTCCCTGATGACAACAGAGAATGGCTCTTTATGATTCTACACAAAGCAGCCATCCCAAAATGTCAGTAAGACTGCCATTAAATTGCCCTCAACTTGCACATTGCCTACCTGTTTCTCTTTCCTACTACCTTCAAATGTAACACTTAGGAAGCACTTAATATAATATTTAAATGATATTTAACATCCGGAGTGCTTTCATCTTTAGAGCCTCTTGAAAATGAAGTTAATTTAATAAGAAGATTGCAGTGAAAGAACATGCTCTTATCTAAAGCACCACAACGTGAGTAACAAGGGTAAAGTAATTGGACAAGTATATGCCTTCGTATGTAAATATCTGTGCTCTGTGGTGGAAAACACTGTTTAAATGCCAAATTTCAACAGGGAAAGCTCAAACTATCATTTCTCTTTTGTGTTAAAGCAACTGAGAAATTTCCTCAAACTGAGAGGTGACATTTGCAATTAGCTAAATGTTCATAATTTAAAAAAAGGATGCAAAGAAATCTGGGTTCTGGAAACTAAAAATATGTATATATTTATATGAAATCTAAGGGAGTTTCACTTAATAAGTCCCAAGGTCATGCAAAAAGTTTTGGGTAATGTCTTTACTAAAGCTGCCAGGAGGATGTATTTTAAGGCGCTTGCAATTCACACTCTATTGGAGGCAGGAAGAAAAAAAGAGCGTAGAGAGGAGAGTGATTCTCTTCCCAGCATCATTGTTCAGGTTTATGACGAAAGCATAAGACAATCTCAGAATAATTAGGCATCTCTGGGAGGGGTTAAGTGATTGGATTAATCACCCATTACCTTAAACCACAGGCATTTACTGTTTGCACACTTTTACATAACATAACCTCTAGCTGTTTCTTCCATTTTGTTTTGTTTTGTTTTGTTCAGGGGATGTGCGGATTCGTAAGCTTGTAAACAGACCTGGCATGCAAGCCAAAATTAATGTTTGCAAATATAAGTAATCATTATCATGAACTGATTACATATAGAACCCTAATAATAATATTAATACTTACCACTTTGGTTTTGCACATGTTATCAGTTAGTTCTTGCTAGGTCACAAACCAGCCCAAAACAGTGGTTTAAAACAATAACCAAGATTCCTGGTCAAGATGGAGGCGTAGGCACACATACCTCGCCTTTTCACACAACAACATGAAAATTACAACTAAAATATAGAACAACCGTCACTCAGAAACATCAGAAATCAAGCTGAATGGATATCTGGCAACTATGGAATTAAAGAAACCACATCCATCCAGGCTGGTAGGAGGGGCACAGATGTAGAACTAGCTAGTCCCACACTCATGTGGATAAAAATTCAGGAGGGTTATCTTGGGAGCAAGGAGTTCAAGACCCACACCAGGCCCCCCAGCACAGGATTCCAGTACCAGAAAGACAAATTTCCACAACTTCTGGCTGCAAAAACCAGCGGGGATTGAGTCAGGGGAAAAAACTGCTGGAGACCCAAGAAGTTCCTCTTAAAGAATCCACACATAGACTCACCCACTCAGACTCACACTCTCTGAGCGCCAGCACCGGGGTAGCAGCTTGTAAAGGACCAGTGGCATACAGGAAGAAACTGAAGTGTCTGGTATCAAGGTGAGCAGAGGCCATTGTCCCTTTACTAAACCCAGAACCTGTAAACTGGTGCCATATCTGAGATACCATCAACCTGGCTAACACTGTTTGACCTGCCTTGAAGATCCCCAGAGGCTCAGATCCACCCAAGCTGCTTTTCCCTAAGAATGGCTGCTCTTGGCTCCTAAATCCTATTGAACAAGCAACAGCTGGCTTCAGTGAGCTCTATATGGCTTCACCCAGGAAACTCCAAGCCAAGCACAAGGAGCAGCCATCTCATATTGTTTTACATCTCAGGCAAAGTGCCCTGAGAAAAACACAGGTGGAGGCTGACCTTGACCTGTACCACCCAGGAAACCCCAGGGCCAGCACACCCAGTGGATAGCTACAGACTATGTTGGAGCACTACCACCATGCCCCTGCACAGCTGATCCTCCACAGAGGGTGGAGGTTGGTGGACAGTGGGCACAGCCAGTACTTGCAGCTGACTGGTCTGGGTAAATCCTTCCCATTGATCTGCCAACAGCAACCAAGGCTCAACTATAAGAGAAGGGTGAACTCAGCCCACACAAAAGGCGCAACTTGAATACCCCCCTTGGGTGGTTAGCGGAGGCAGTGCCACTGGACCCTGCCGGAAACCTACTACTTTAGGCCACACTACCAAGACAGAGTCAAAGCAGCTCTATGTAATACATAGAAACAAACACAGTGAGGCTGTCAAAATGAGGAGACAAAGAAACATGGCTCAAATGAAAGAACAGATCAAAACTCCAGAAAAAGAGCTAAACAAAATGGAGATATGCAATCTATTAGATGCAGAGTTCAAAACATTGCTTATACGGATGCTCAAGAAACTTGTTGAGGATCTCAATGCATAAAAAAGACCCAGTCAGAAATGAAGGACACACCAATTGAAACAAAGAACAATTTACAGGGAAACAGCAGTACAGTGGATGAAGCCAAGAATCAAATCAATGTTTTGGAAGATAAGGAAGCAAAAAACAACCATGTAAAACAAGAAGAAGAAAAAAATGAGGACAGTATAATCAGCTTTTGGGACAACTTCAAGAGGTCCAACCTTCACATCATAGGGGAGAAGAGAAAGAGCAAGAAATTGAAAATCTAGCTGAAACATAGTGAAAGAAAACTTCCCTAATTTGGTGACATGCAAGTCCAGGATGCACAGTGAGCCCAATTATGATGGAAGCAAAGAAGCCCACTCCAAGACACATCACAATTAAAATGCCAAAAGTCAAAGATAAAGAGAGAATCTTAAACGCAGTAAAAGAAACTAGTTACCAGATGGTTGCCAGATGGGAGGGTGGAGGGGAAGAATGGGTGAAGAAGAGGACTGAAAAGTACAAACTGGTAGTTACAGAACAGCCATGGGGATGTAAAGTACAGTACAGGAAATGGGTTAGCTGAAGAACTTACACGCATGACCCATGGACATGAACAATGGCTGCCTGAAGGAGCTGGTGTCACTGTTTAGAGGGGTGCAGAGGGGGAAAATTCAGGACAACTGTAATAGCGTAATCAATAATATATATATATATTTTTTTTTAAAGTTTCTTTAATAAATCTAAACAGACTCTACAGGGTCAGCTGGGAAGCCTCACTGATCTGAGCTCATCACACAGTGGTGAATGGGCAAGGACTGGCTGGAGGGCGGCTGGCTCTGCTCTGTGGAAGTCTCATTTTCCCCGGGGTGTCTGTCTCCAAGGCATATGTGATGGTGGCAGTAGGAATTCAGAGAGAACCAAGCACACCAGGCCTTTAGAAACTGGTCAGAAACAGCCCCGAGGAGAGCATTTCATGGAAGAAAACAAGTCTCAAACTGTAGGAAGCAGATTCTACCTCTAGATAGGAAACATTGCAAAGTCATATTGAAAAATGAAAATTTGAGGGCATTTCTACATTCAATCTACCACATATGCCTAGTGTATGCCAGGCACTGTTATTTGTATATTACATATTTTAAGTGCATTATTTCAATTATATTCAAAATAACCCCATGATGTGGGGAAGAGGAAATTAATGCTTAAAGTGAGATAATAACCTGCCAAGATCACGTAGCTAACCTCCATAAAATTTCAGAAGAAATATCAATTTATACTTTGCAAAGGGCTTTTATATAATCTCCCCTTGTAAACTGGACAATGCTGGCAGGTAACGCAGGGAGTATTTACATTTTAAAAAGAGTGCCTTGAAATGCAGGAGGAATTGATAAAACTTCAGTCTTCTCACTCCAAAACCAAGTCTCATTCCTCATCTTGCTGTCTCATGACCTCCAAATAAATAATGATTTGTAGGATTTCCAAACCACGGAATCGAAGCAGATCCACAAAAATGCATTCAAAAAGAGATACAGATATGCCACACCTCAAAAGTAGCTGGTTTTGTTGAAATTAATAAAAAATGTCCATTAGTTATGAAAATCTTAATGCCAAAGGCAATCTGGCATCTGGGGAACTTTAAAAATGGCAAACAAGATGTATGTTCTTTTTCTTTAGTACAAACAAAACCTTTCAGGTGTGTCGATCATTTTTCTTCCTCCTTTATATACAACCAAGTTCTAATAAGCTCTCATTTGACTTTGCAAAAGTTATTTACTTCTCACAACAAGTTTCCTCATTCACAAAATTAAGGGACTGAACTGTATGACTTTTCAGAACACTTATATGAACCTTTCTCAGACTACAAGTAACAAAACCTATGAAAATTTAGTAATTAATACTTGCTACTTTTAGCAATTTGATTTAAATTACCAATGAGCTACATAAATCTATACCCATTCCTTCCCACTTCCACAATTCATCAAACAGTGCCTCCGTTTCCGTCTCATGCATGCACCCCACACACGCGTGCACACACAGTCAAGGATATGGGGTGTCCATGTTATTAGTTTGAGTGATGCACAAAGGCACCTATCTCTGTGGTCAGAGTCAATAATTAGAATGAAGGCTTATCCCCATCCATGACCAACTTAAAACTTTACAATAATATACTGTGGAAATTAATAAAACAAGAATATCATTTAAAATGGAGTCAGGACGCAGAAGAGAGAATCCTCATCCTCTTGTCATTCAATACACACTGTTGACCCCAACAGGAAGAGAACTTGACTATCCAGTCAGGAAGAGGAAAAGATTCTCCCAAGTCCAAAAACAGCTCAGCCAATGAGAGACTTCCATAAACCAGCCAGTGAAAAGTCACTAGACCAATGTACTGAACTGCAGTTCTTTGTTGTTCCTGAATAAATTCATTTTGCTGGAGAAATATCTGTCTATTTGTTTAAGGTCAGTATTTCAAAATAAGATGAAAATAACCTCCCCAAAACAGGAGAGAAATGGAAAGAATTGCTGTTATTCTGAATTACAACCATCAGAATAACACTTCTAAAATGACTGAAAATAACTTCATTAGGTGCTAAAATATTCCATGATTAGTTTGGTTAACACTTAATTTCTAAGATACCCTAGTATAATCAATAAAATAAAAGTAAATTCATATCCTAAAGCATACTACCTAAAGGCACCATTTTCTGGGCAATGCCAGTTTGTCATTTATCATATGGGGATGTTAACAATGCCTACTGAATACAGCTGTTTTGAGAATTAATTGAGATAATACACACAGCATAACACTTGGCACATAAGAAAAACAATAAAAATTGTATATCATTGTGTATAACAACAATAATAAAATTGCACTTTACAATTTTGAAGGTTTTCACATAGACTTCCTCATTTTGTTTTTACATACACATACAAATTTCAATTATAGGCAGACAAATCATTGTATCTCCCCCAGAGTTTGAATGTGTTAAATTCTTTGCACAAATTTGCAAAGCTAATAAAGAAGCAGAGCTGAGATTTGAAACAAGGTCTTCTGCATCCAGCTCCAGTCTTCCTCTTGCTGGATCACAGCCTTAATGTAAAATGTTCTTTCCAAAATCAATCCACTTACATAAAGCATTTAAATACAGGCCAACTGAATTTTTAATTACATCTTTAAAAATAAATGCATAGGTATGCCTCACTCTGTTAGAGAATTGAACAAAGACAGTTATGGATCAAATTCCTGTGAAGAGAATTCTCTGTTCCCATTGCATCTTATTTGCAAGAAAATGAGAATACAATTTAACTTAACATTTATTGATAAGTAAAATCAAAATCTAGAATGTTTCATTTTTGTAGTTCTTTAACCTCAAAGAGTACTATATAGGTTCAATTTTCAGGACTGCTCAATCCATTCTTTTAGTTCTTAGAAAAAGCTAAAGTTCCAAATTAAAAATATGATGAAACTTAGCATTTGCCAATGTTAATGTAATAAAAACAGGTTCAAATTGTAACTTGTATCTTATTGGATTCTGTAACTAGAATAAACATTAACTTTATTTTCTATAGAAATAGAAAATAGAGTTCAGAAAAAGTCCAGCCATTGTTAATATAATGAGAACAGTTGGTACAGCATCAATGTAACCTGGTAGCCGAGGGGAGTGGATCGGAATGCACATGCATGAACAATGACGACTTCACTGTACTAATCAATGGGGGCGGTAGACATCACTGAGTAAGCATGTGCACTGTGTGGCCGTCTCATTCAAAATGACTGAACAAGTAAAGCAACAAATCTGTATCAAATTTTGTGTTAAGCTTGAACATTCCTTCACAGAAATTATTTGGATGATTCAGAAGGCCACAGCTATGGGCAAATACTGATTGGCAGCTTCATCACAACAATGCACCTGCCCATGCATCACATCTCATGCAGGGAGTTTTGGAAAAACATCAAATTTCTCAGGTGACTCTGTACCCCTTACTGCCCAGAATAGACACCCTGTGATGTCTGGCTTTTCCCCAAACTAAAGTCATCTTTGAAAGAGAAGAGATTTCAGACTATCGATGAAATTCAGGAAAATATGGTAGGGCAGCTGATGGCGACTGGGAGAACTGTGTGAGGTGCCAAAGGGCCTACTTTGAAGGGGACTGAGGAGTCATTGTCCTACGTACAATATTTCTTGTATCTTTTATCTTCTTCAATAAATGTCTCTATTTTTCCTATTACATGGGTGGATACCTTCTGGACAGACCATAGTATGTATATCAACCCCACCTCATCTGCTATGTAAATTTAATATTCTGTATATCTAACATAGTCTGAAAATGGGAAGTATCATTTCAATTTTCTGAATAGAGCATTAAACTTCATCAGTTTCATTGTGAACTTGATAATTTAAGAATGCATTAAAATCGAGTCTTTAAAAATCGTTTTTCTTTGTTAAAGAGCAGTCAGTGTTGAATCGTACTCTAGCGATTGTTACCACAAGCAACAGATTAAAAAGTCATCAGACAGATGGCAAATCTAACTAGAATAAAGTGCACAAAATATATGATCATAATAATTAAACATATTTTAATTGCTAGTAATTACTATGAATTGCTGGAAAAGCTAATTTTAACAAAATTTGAGTGAACTGACTTGTTTGTTCCCATTTCTATTCAATATCTCAACAATAATGTGGACCCCAAAACATTCTTACAGTTCAAAGAAAGGAACATATATTTTTAAAATAGCGTGAAGAAAAAATGTAGTATCATTTATTTGTTCCCAATGTTTTCTGAAAATGACTGTTTTTTTAGATCATATGATTAAAATTAGTAGGAAGTGCTGCTACATAAATTAACATAAAAAATACCAACATGGAAAAAAAAACCAACATGGCAAATGTATGCTCTCATACAATCCCAACTCAACAGTAAAACTAAGACCTATGTAGGTTAAGCAACAAGGACCCTATAACATGAAATGTTGTGTTTAAAAAATTATATTTGCCTTTTTTCAAATTTTCCACATTAATATTTTCATATTATTTAAATTATAATGAAAAATTACAAACCTCTTTTCAAACATTCAAAAAATGTGTGTTGACTAATTGGTTGGCATCTTCTCTCGTTTAATAATTTTTTTAATTTTATAAATATGTCAGGAATATAATGATTTCCAGTACTAGTCATAGAGGTTTATTGGTCTTAGGTGGACAAAGAGACTAAGTAAAGAGCTGGTCAACATCAAAGTGAAGAAGTTGTTACATGGTCTCTAAAATGGAGGGAAGTTGATATTTATTGAATGCTGACTTAAACAAGGACTTTAAGTGTTTGTAAACATCAAATGCATAAAAATCCATTACTCAGAAAGAGAGTGGTACCATACATTTGCCGCCACTGCATACATTCCAATATCACTGGCTAACAGTCTCGGAATCATGAGTCAACACATCTGATAAAACTTAAGCAAGACCCTTGGTAAGCAAGTAGAAACAAGATACATGATATCAATATCATTCTTAAAATAAGTGTATTTGATACATTAGGTACATTTAAATGCATTCCCGCTATGGCTTTGGGATATAGGGGAAAATTTTGAATGCAACCTCTATAGCTTATGAATTTCTAACATGATTCAAAGGTTATTCAACTGTATGTTATTCATACATTTCATTGCCAAATAAATTATTAATGAAAAGGAACTTTATATTTTCAGTTTCTTATTAAATATTAGTCATTTTATGATGACATTTTTGTTGTTTCATTTGTTTGGGTTTTTTGTTTTGTTTTGTTTTGTTTAAGATTTTATTTATTTATTTTTTGGAGAGAGGGGAAGGGAGGGAGAAAGAGAGGGAGAGAAACAGCAATGTATGGTTGCCTCTCACATGGCCCCCACTGGGCACCTGGCCCACAACCCAGGCATGTGCCCTGACTGGGAATCAAACCTGCGACTCTTTGGTTTCCAGCCCATGCTCAATCCACTGAGCTACACCAGCCAGGGCTCATTTGTTTGTTTTTGATAGCAATGATCTTAAATAACCATTCCTGCTCACTTTTAACTTGGTTTTGATCCCACTGTTAATAATTACCATTATTCTCATTGTTTTTGATCTGGCAGGTCATCTTCAGGGTCTCAAAACTGCTTGAGTCGCTTAGAACGTAAGACATTCTGGGGATGCTTCACTGCCTAATTTCTCTGTGTTGTTAACCCCATAGTCAAGATGGCAGGATCCAGAAATACAATTCAGTCTGATAATACTATTATGATGCATTTTCTACTAAGGAATACTTTACTTAACACTTTTGAAGCAATCAAATACTATGCCTCGCCAGGGATATAAAGTAGAGCAAGACTAAATAACAGCTGTAAATAATGTTGACTTACAATTATATTGTAAACTATCTTTCTTATGAACACTTTCACACTTGTTTTCTGTAGATTTTTCCAAATTTTCTTACCATCGAATTCATCTTTAAACTCAGGATTATGTATTATTTCCAGCTAATTTGATTCTCCAACTACAGTAAAAGCAACATTAATGTAAACTAGTGCATGGTGTCTGTTAGGGAATTAATCACTTTTATTGACCTAATCACCAATATGCTACCTGATGAAGTTACCTGCACTCCCTAACCTCTTCCCAGCTGTAGGTTCAGTGTGACATGGTGCACAAACAGCACTTATATTGGAGTTGTCAAATTCATTTGTAATATGAATTCTGCTATAGCATTTCAGTTTATGACTGGAACTAGATACCCTTATCAAATTTTCATCCAATTAATTTATCCATGGTTTTAGGGCTAGTTCTACAGTTTTAAAAATCTTTTTGACCTGCTAATAAAGATTAAGGGAAATCTGAAGATAGCTTATAGGATAAATTATGTACTATTCTAAAAATTTCTGCAAAAGGAATCATTTTTTAAAACCTAAGAACTGCATCTATATTCTTCACATTATATTTTTTTAAAATTACTTTATTGTTGTTCAATTACAGTTATTTGCATCCTCTCCACTCCCCTCCCCCC